>JAQHUG010000030.1:483947-497950 GCA_028555095.1 Dicrostonyx torquatus
GATCTGAAGCTGTTGCACTCACCAAGGACCCGCCGCCATCTGTGCATAAGATTTTTATATTTATGAGAATCTACTAATCAATTGTTGGTCCTGTTTCGTGACTAGTATCCTACATAGAAAATTGCTTACACTAATATTTTGTAGTGCTTTTCTTTTTTCTCTATCACTTTTAGAATCTTAGGTCTTAAACATTAAGTCTTTGTACATTTGAGGCTGAGTTTATTTTTCTCCTTTGTTTCTTCCTTCCTTCCTTCTCCCCTTTGGCCATAGAACTTTTTACTCAGTTAATATGAAGAAACTATGACAAACAGAAGTCAGGCCAAGGAAGCAGCCAGCCCTTTCTCCCCATAACCTCTCTATCCAAGGGAGGATGGAATACCACAGAGAAGGAACACAGGGACACAGACATTACCTCACCATTTGAGAAAAGAGACAGATTGCTCTTCCCAAGTCCACTTGGAAAAGACTCTGGTTTTCTAGGAAAACACAAATTCTACCCTTTTCACCTAATTATCTAAAGTTCAGAGTGAGCTTGGGATCAAGGACTTTATGTTCTAGTATTATTTTTAAGGAATACATTTACAATTTTTTAGGTTTTCCTTATGCTACTAAAAACGTTTCTAAGTGTAATCCAAAGCAGTTATTTGTTCTCTCTCTCTCTCTGACTTTTCAAACTATTAATTATTGACATCTTTCACTTCCTTACTTATACCTAGGTATTTGAAAGACAGTTATGAATGAGATTGCTCTTTTGATTTTTATTTTTTGTATTCCTTTGATTTATTTCCCATGTCTAATTCTCATTAAGATTTGCAACACTATATTGAATAAAAGTAGAATTAGTCAATGCATTGTCTTTTGTCTGATTTCAATAGAAATACTTTGAGGTTTTCTTCATCTAATAAAGAATTGCTTGTAGAGTTATCATGTGATGGTTAATGTTGATTGATCTGGGATATAGACTTCTGGGTATGTCTGTGGAGGATTACCTTGATTACATTAATTAAGTAAGGAAGTCCTGCCCCCATGTGAGTGGCATAATTTCCTAGGCAGGAAACCTTGACTGTCACTTCTGTTTCTTTACTGAGGATACAAAATGACTAGTCACCTCAAACTTCTGCTATGATTTCCTCTGCAATGATGGACTCTGAGCTAAATAAGCACTTTCTTCAATTTTCTTCCTTTATTTTTTATCACTGTATCAGGAAAAGACACTGAGACATAATCTGTAGCCTTTATTATGTTGAGGTATGTTTGTTCTATTCCAAGTTTCTTTAGGATCTTTATCATGAAGAGATGCTGGATTTGGTAATGGGCTTTCTGCATCTATTGAGATAAACATGTAATTTCTATCTTTGAGTCCATTTATGTAATGTGTTACATTCATTGTCCTGTTAATGTTGAAGCATCCTTGCATTTATGAAATGAAGCATACTTTATCATAGAAAGTGATCTTTTTGATATTTTCTTGAGTTTATTGCAAATATTTTATTGAAAATTTTTGAATCTGTATTCATTGGGGAGATTGGTCTGTTATTTTCTTGTCTTGTGCCTACCTGGCTTTAGTTCCAGGGTAATATTCACTTCACTGAAAAAATTTGGTTGTATTCTTTTTTATTTAAATGGAATATTTTTATTTTACTTATGTACATGCACATTTTATCTGCATGTAAGTTTGTGCACCACATACATGCTTGATGCCCACAGAGGCCAGAATAATGTGTCAGATCTCCTGAGTTATTGATGTGAACCAAAATGTTGTTGATGCATTGAATCCAGATCCTCTCCATGTCCAAAAATGTGCTTAACCACTGAGCTATTTCTATAGCCACTTAGAATAACTTTTGAAACATTAATGTTCTTCTTTTACGTTCTTGCAGAATTTCCAGGGATTTTAGATAGACCTTGCCTACTTTCTTTTTTTTTTTTTAAATTTGGTAGATTTTATTTTTATTACTACTTCAATCTTCTTGCAGTTTACACATTTGTTTAAATTGTGTTTTAAATCTTTATCTAATTTTGGTACGTTTATGAATCTATGAGTTTACCCTTTTAAAAGATTGCCCAATTTAGTGCAATGCAAGATTTTATTATACATCCCAATGACTTCTGAATTTCATCAGTATGTACTATGAAGTATCATTTTTAATTTTCAGTTTTGTTCATTTGGGTCTTCTCTTTCTTTGTCTAAGGGGTTCATTAATAGTGTTTATCTTGTCAAAGAAACAACTCTTGTTTCATCAATTTTTATTTTGTCATTTCCTCTTTTATTTAATTTCTGCCTTGATATTGATTACTTATTCACTTCTACTTATTTTGGGCTTACTTTGGTGCACCATTAATTTATTTATTTGAAAACAATATTGCTATGAACTCATGTTTTAGTGTTGTTTTCCTTATAATCTCTAAATTTTGGCATGGTGTATCTGTATTTTCTTTTAATTCTAAGTAGTTTTAGATTTCCTTATTATTTTTGGTGGCCAATTCATTGCTCAACTGTGTGCTGTTCAATCTTGACCAGTTTGTGTGTATTCTACAGATTATATTGATATTTATTAGTATCTTTATTCCAATTAGATCAAATAAAATATAAGAAATTATTTCAGTTTTGCTGTATTAAGTCTTATTTTGTGTTCTCTCATACTATCTGTTCTATAGAATCTTCCATTGCCTGCTGAGAATAATATTTTTTTGACTATTCTGTAGATGATGTTTCCCTTGATTCTTCTTTTTTACTGGGAATATCTGTCTACTGGTAAGAATGAAATTTTGAAATATTATTATTCTGTTGGTGTGAACCTGTGTCTAAATCCAGTAATTTTTTGCTGATGAAATTAGATGTACCAGTGTAAGTGATATGTGCTTAGAATTTTCATTTCTTCTTGATCAATCATTTACCCAAGAAGTGATCATCCTCACATCTGACTATATCAGACTTGGAGCAGGCATCATCTCAGTGATGATGCCTAAAGGTTCTTGTCTCACTGAGGTATCCTGTAAATGAATGTTTCTGTGTCTAGCAGCCACTCTCAAAAATCACTCATTGGCTTAATATCGATTAAAAATGCTTGACTGATTGCTCAGGCTTGTTACTAGCTCTTATATTTAAATTAACCCTATTTATAGTTTGCCACGTGGCTTTGTACCTTTTCTCGGTATGGGGTGCCCATCATGCTTTCTCTGCTACTGCCAGCGACTCTCTGACTCCACCTTTCTTTTTTCTAGCATTCTCCTACTTTGGTTGCCCTGCCTAGTTTCCTGCCTGACTACTGGCCAATCCGTGTTTTATTTAATCAATTCGAGTGACAAATCTTTACATTGTACATGAGAATTATCCCACAGCAGTATCTTCTCAGTGAGGTATCTTCTCAGCAAGATGTTGTCTCAATGAGGTTCAGGGCAGCACTTTTGGGATCAAATTTTCAGCATACCTGTGCTGAGATGGGGATGTAGTTCTCTCCTAGATGCTTTGTCTGGCTTGGCAGTGCTATGTGAGTGAAGGGAAGGTGGTAACTATTGCTATAGGTCCCACTAACCTCAGTAGTACCCTTTGAAGGGACTTGCATCTGCCCCTAAGTGTCTCAGTTCAGCCCCCTTGCTCATGCCCACAAATGTGTATAAGGCCTCAGTCCTTTGTCTCTAGCTTCTGCTACAGCTCTTCCCTTGGTGCTGATGCATGCTATAGAGACAATTATAAACTGTTATGATGGTCTTCACAGACTTGAACTGAACCTTGTGCTGTTTTCAAAGTTCTTAGCTGCTAAGCTTTACTGTCAATCATATATCCTGCATGTTGATACCATAGGTACCTGTTGTTGCAGGGCTTGTATACATGAAGGCAATCACATCTGGTAGTTTCCAGACACCTTATCAGAGCCACTTGCTGCAGCTGGACACAGTAGGTCTCTTAGAACTTCTCTCTCTTCTTCCCTCTGGAGATCTAACGTGGGCCAATAAAATGGTTTATAGCTATCGTCTGCAGCAGGAATGGAGATGGCTGTGGATTAGTCATACTGTTTTATTGGACCTCGTCACATCTGAGGTTTTTCATTATTACTTTATCTGAAAGTCTAAGCCATATATTGTGTCACAGTAGATATAAATAATTCTTTCATGGAGAGTCCAGCACTTTACTAACCTCAAGCTGCCTTCCATTTGGAGAAGACACCCTGATTTGCTCCCAAGTCTCCTGGCTGTCCTTCTTATGAGGCTAAGAGTTCCCTAACCTTTGACTGTGATTATTTCTGTGAAAGCAAGGAGATTAGGTTACCTCTCCTGAGGGATGATTTCCAGGTCTCTTGGGCCAGAATCTGGGCTATAGGGTCCCCAGTGGTATTACAGGGATATCTTCTACTGGCCTCTGATTAGAGGAGGATAGAGTTCTAGGCCCAATTTCATAGTTATAAACTGTGAATTTCAGCTAATGCCCTGTTTGACCTGTGTTCTGAGTTTCTCTGTAGCTAGCACCTGGGAAGAAAGAGCGTCTGAAGTGCTTATTTAGGTCACTACTTATCTACAATAGTAGGTTTAAATGTGATTTCAAATTCCTTAAGGCCAAGAATTTTATTTACTTAGTTCAATTTAGTAAACATTTACTTAGTGATTATTACGGAAAGAAAGACTAAAAGCTGTATCTGCCATAATCCATGCTCTCGAAGCACTCGTGGTGTTGAAAAACTAGCATCAATGGAAGAGAATAGGAACAGTAGTTGAGCTGTGATCAGTGAAAATATAGCCACACAGATGTGTTAGTTTGAGTAATTAGATGACAAAATCATATCTCAAATGAAAATTAATTAAGAGTCACAATGGGAATGTAAACAGCAATAATATCTTTATTTCAAAAAAAGGAAATTAAATTAAATTTGACCCTTGAAATTTGATAACTAATCTTTGATACAGTAACAGAATGAGAACCAATGATATTAACAAAACTGAGGTATTGAATCATAAAGTCCATTTATTCTCTATGTCTTTAAAAAGTGATAGATAAAATCATTCCTTTAGTTTTAATCTATCGTGATTAATCTTCATCATCTATTTATTTAGAATAAGAATTGCCAGGAAACTAGTAATGCAGACCATTGGGTGTGTCTGTGAGGACTTTTCCAGGGATGATTAATTAAGGGGAAGGAGACCTACCTGAATGTGGACAGTGCCATCCTATAGGCTGGCGCCTGGATGGACTGGAAAAGGAGAACTGAAAAAGCCATCAATCCTTTTCTGCTTCCTGGATCATAAAGTGACCAATTTCACTTCTGGACTGTAGATGGAATCTGGTCATTTGTTTCCCTGCTACCCAGACCTAAATAATCACACTGAAACTGTACTAATTACAACTCTGCCTGGCCAACAGTTTAGGCATGTTTCTACCTAAGCTTTTCTATCTTAAATTAATTTATTTCTATTATTTTGTGTTGCCACAAGGCTGTGACCTACCGGTAATGTTCCATAGGGTGTCTTTCTTCTCTGGCAGCTACATGGTGTCTCCTTGACTCCACCTACTCTCTCCCTGTATCTCTTCCAGCCTGACTATATTCTGCCCTGCCATAGGCTGAAGCAGATTCTTTATTAATCAATGGCAATAAAACATATTTCTAGCATACAAAGGGGAATCTCACATCACTGGACTTTCCCTGCAGTCCAGAAACAACATAGCTGATTGACCACTTATTGAATAATTCTTCTTCTATCATTTTAATGTTCTGTCAGGTTATTATGTGACAGTGATGATGATAGCAAAGAGCCTACACTATATAGTGAGTATCAATGAATTGCACATTAAAACACTGTCAGAAAATAATTAAAGAACAAAATTTCTATTGATTATAGCTAGCACATGTTATATTACAGGCTATACTTCCCCCTCACAGAGAATGTTTTGGCTTAGTGTAATTAAAATATTATGTTACAACAGTTGTAATCTTGTGACTTACATTTGCATAAAACCTAGCCTAAAAGTAGGCAATCTGCTTTTGAAAAACTGTGAGGCAATGCCTTTTAAGAATCGAATAAGTTATACACTTTGGCTTGTAATTCACACTTTTGAAAACAAACCCAGGAAATAGTCATGACAGTGATAAACAGCAGATTTAATGGTAGTGGGAGGGTGGTGTCTTATCTGTGGCAGCTTGGTAAGCACACAGGGGCTGAAATTCTAATGCTGCAGCTCTGCTGGGAGAGGATTTTCCTGCTTGTTCCTGCAATGCAAGTCACCGATGAATTTGTCTGCCTGCATCAATATACTTATGTATCTGTTTATATATCTATATGTTTGCCAATGTTTTTATTATGTGGTTTCTCTAGATTTGAGTGGAAGAGGTTACAGAAAATGTAATTCAGTTTGTCTTATGGTGATGGAAGTTGTTTTTCCTTCACTTTATAACCTCTATAAATATTGATACAGTGATGTAGTTTGGTAATATATTTTAGTTTGGTCAGTGAATATATTTATGTGTGACTTTATTTTTCATTAATATTTCTACCAAGAAATATTAACAATAAAATTTCCAAGCCACAAAGATTTTGGTTAGCTTGTTTTGCAACACAAAAGCAGGTGTGACTTGTAGTGATGTGCTGGGACACCTCTCAAACCGCCATCATTTGTATGATTTCCTTCCCTTGAAGGCTAGTAGTGATTAGGACTTGCTTTTAGGCAATGCTGAAGGTTAGATGGAAAGGTTATTGGTCAGTATCTTTTACCTTTTATTTCACTCTGCATGTCTATATGTTTTAAAAGATGCAAACAGCTGCAATCTGATCCTCTTTCAAGATGGGCAAGCTCCACAGATGAGGCTGTTGGTCCAACAAGACAAGGGAATCAATTAACAAGTTAAGAAGTCTGGGAGAGTGATGTTGTAGTCAGCTTCCAGAGAGATTTCAGCCCATCTGATACCTGAGTATTTTACGTGTGGGAGAGACTGAAGTGTGTGTGTGTGTGTGTGTGTGTGTGTGAGTGAGTGATTGTGCACACACTTGCATGGGGTGGGTGGAGAGAGAAAGAGACAGAGGAGAGAGGAGAGAGAGAGACAAACAGAGAGACACACAGAGAGATAGAAACAGAGACAGACAGAGGGAAAGAGAGAGAAAGACAGAGATGGTTCAAGAGAGACAGACTTCTTGAGGATAACATGTTTCATAAGTGGATTTGTTTAAGTGGCCAATTTCATGGTAGTTTATTGTAAAACATGACAACAAACTTGTTTTTATATATTTCATAAGAACATTAACTTCATGTTATATCAGCTGACTTAAGGCAAATGAATATATTTGTAATTATATCCCTAAGTTTTTATTCATCTTTTTATATTTAAGCGGTATAAAAATCATTTTTGTTTGTTATCTGCATTCTATGAAGTAGACTTTTTTCTTTTTAGTACTGAAATAACTGTAGTAATTATCCATTAAATATTGTGTCAGGTGTTATTGGGTTTCTGATGACAAAGAACTAAAGATCTCTCAGTTAAAGGTTTGTTACTAATGCTTCAGATGGGAACTCTCAGAAAATGTGTCTTCCCTAGGAAGTAGCTTTTTTTCCTGGCTCGGCCTGTGCTTGGTTGGATGCTGGAATCTGCACCAGCTGGCTTCTGTACCAGGACTTGAGTTGCATGTATTGCTGCCATGCTAGACTCACTTTGACAGCCACACCTGTATTACCAGTCTCCCATGTAGATGAATTTCTCTGTCCTTTCCCTGTAACAAGTGTTTGAGAGAATATTACCACCAGTCTCAGCTTTCAATTCCAGTAGCCACTGTGATCCTGTGAAGGATCAAACATCAATCAGGTACCTTTCTTCCTTCCAACTATGGTAAGAGAGAGAGAGAAAAGTCCCATGGCCAAGGAGTGGGCCAGTTTGCTGCAGGCAGATTGTGGGAAGTGGACTGTCTTCTGAGTAGTATTTTCTTCAATATACTCCATCAATTACCAGGAGCATCTTTAAATGAAGAGCACTGTCTTTTCAGTTTGCCTTTCTTTTCTTTTTGCATATTTGACTACTCCAGACTAAAGCAGTGAAAAGAAATTAAAAAGAACAAAAAAGAACCGATAGTCTGTTGAGTTTCCAGTCAGAAGTTTTTTAATATTTGTCCAAGTTGTGAAGTGATGCTTTCTTTCTTTTCCTTGTTCATTGCCTGCAGTACAATGTTATAAATACACTTAGAAGTTATGTTGGCATGAATGTTACTTTACAGAAGAAAATCACTATAAATTATAATAAGAGATTTTTTTCTCTTTGTAATGAGATACAGCAGAACCATAAGGAAAATGTTGACTTATGTGGTGATGAATTGCTGTGGCAGGGAGCAAAAGCAACATTTATATTTACATGTTGTAAGTGAATGTTGAAAACGACAATTCTTCATGCGTTTTATGTTAGTTTATTTTTCTGGTGGGTAGCAAAGGTACTGAAAGTAGTGTAATGAGATACTTGATATAAGGAGTTCCTTTTTAAAAACTTAACCGCATATACTTTTTGTATATTACTAGACAACTCTGAGTCTAGGCAGAATCCCCAGTTTACTCATGAATTACTTGATTCATTACTAAAGAGGGAAAAATAACTCTGGCCTAAATTAGACGGAAAAGGAGACTTATAATGTAGTCATTAAAAAGCTAATTTCTTGAATTTTATTTTCAAGCCACAAAGCCACGTGTAAGATTGGTTTGTGCTTTGAGGTAGTTCTCTCTTCACATGTATGGTTACCTGGTACCTGTGAGAGGAAGTGAGGGACTGGATCAAAGCCTTGGCTTTCACTGTGCATTTACAGTCCGGGCCTAGTGGTAAGGAGACCCACTGCCAAGAAGCAGTATGTAGAGGAAGGAGGATTTGGGAGTCTTGCGGAAAGCCTGGCTCTAATCATTGACTTTGGTGGTTACCTCTGGCAGGGAGCCTAACTTGCTGCATTGTTTTGTCTGAAGGGTTTCAAGTATGGTTAATTAAAAAGCTGTGTCATGCATGTGTTGCTTCTGCGCTCCAGGCATTATGCTTAGTGGTTCGCATTTGTTGTGTTGTATTCCTTTTAGGTGTCCTGTGAGGTAGGTATTACCTGTGTTGTTCAAAGGATGATAAGGGTTAAGATGATGTAGTGTTGGTGAGCTGCAGAAACGGAAACTGTGCTGCTTAACTTTGTATTTTGCTTTCTCTCCCTGTGACTGGTTAGAATTTTTGGGAGAAGAGAGAGACATTCTGAATCACTACTTAGTTTACGTTAAGTGCTGAGGCTAAGTTACTGAATACCACTGAGGATATTTGTGGTGGAGAGGGGATTCAGTACACAGACTTAGGAAAATCATGGTTGGGGTAAACTTTGAAATGTGGGGAGCTCACAAATGAACATAGAAGACAGGGGATGCTCTGGTAGATGAAGAAAGCATTCTGCAAAGGTATGTGCTTGGGTAGCTATTTGGGCTTTGCTGGTCTACTTAGTACTGGGAAAAGTTCTTGAGAGGGTTGATGGGAACAGTGATCAAGAAGTAAGCAGGAGGCAGCTCATAGACACTACTGTAAAGCAGGAACGTGTGTGCACATTACCCAGTCCCCCAAGAGCTCCTTTCCTTCTGTTGGGTTGTCTTGCCCAACTTTGATGTGATAATTTTTGTTTTATTGTATTTAAAGAAAGGAATGAATGAATGTGTGAATGGATGGATGGGAACTTAGCCAGTACGGTAAAGGTTAACAGCTGAGGGAGGGAAAATCAGTTTCCTCCAACAGAGCAACACTGGGCATTTCAACCACTCCAGAACAGGTCTCATGCTCAGGAGTAGTTGAATATCATGTAATTGGACTCCAACGGTTTTCTTCCTTCCTTCCTTTTCTCCTCTGTCTCTTAGTCCCTCCTTCCTCCGGTCCTCCCTCTCTCCCTCCCTCCCTCCCTCCCTCCCTCCCTTTCTTCCTTTCTGTGCTTTATTTCGTTATAGGTTGTTTTTTCTTTTTAGTTTTTGTTTTATTTTGTCTTATAGGTTTTGTTGAATTGAGTTTTTGTTTCTTTTTTGAGAAAGAATTTAAAGTTGGGTGGGTAGGGGAGGAGAGAGTATCTGGTGGGATTTGGGAGAGGAGAAGAATATGATCAGAATATATTTAAATTTAAAATTGTTTTAAAAATGAAAACGACAATAGAAATTTAAAAAGACTGTAAGTATTTTGAGGGGACTGTCTTACTGCCTCTTCTTTTGTGCGGACGAGTATTGTGTCTCCCTTTCCACAGACTGCATCGAAACATTTTTGTGCTAACCTAAACACTTTATGAGCCGTACATCATTTTCTTTTCAAATTAAAACCCCAGACTTGTGGTTGATCCCTTCTAGTGTGTTCTGACCACTCTGTATTCAATGTGACTTTGGCAGCTCCTCTTCCATGCACATGTTTCTTTGTATTATGGTGACTGAACCAGAGTGTCTTGCATGCTAGGTAAATATTTACTGCTGAGCTTCTACCACCACAGCACATCATTGCCTGGTGAGTGTCACACTGGAAACATTGGTTATTTTTGACAGTCACTTCATCTTATGAGGATGTACAGTAGTGACACAGAAGTTGACATGATTATAAGTGACTTGCCTTTCTTAATTCTTATAGAATTAACCAGTCAAACACAAACGTCTTTCCTAAAACATACAATAACTACTTCATTTAGAGGAATTGCCATTATTTGAAAATACTTTATTTCATATTTAAATAAAGCAAGTTTTAAAATGCGGGGTCTCATGCTGTTTGCTCTAAGAGATATATTTTTAAGTAAACCAATCCATGAGAGAAACACTGTATCACTTGGTTATCAGTTTTAAGGAGACAAGGCTGAGTCTAGAGAGATGGCTCAGCATGTAAGAGCAGTGTCTGCTCTTGCACAGACCCCACTGGAGTCCTAGTACCCACACAACAGTTCCAGAACTTCTTCTGGTGTCTGTGGGTACATGTACACAAAATATACACAGACAAAACACACATACATGTTAAATAAAATAATATTTTAATAAAATGGGATGACTAAGCTTCAGTGAAGTCAACTAGCTTGGGTCACACAAACAAACAGCTGAAAGAGCTGACAGAGCTTAATCCAGTGTCTCTGACTCCTGACTGGTATTCCCAACTTGATGAACAGTTATCAGTGGCTTTTAAATGAAGTCATATTTCTCATTTGATCTTGTTTCTTGGAATGTCACCAGTGCAGAAATATCCTAACTCCCAAATGCTGTGATCTGTAGGATAATAGTAATCTTCCTGATGTACTCTATATCCAGTAAGACAGTACGTGTCAGGCTATCTTAAAAACAAACAATTTTACAGAAAAAGACCTGACTAAATGCATTTGGCAACATGCTCCAAAATATACTTATGAATCCAGTTGAAACAAACTTTTATATGACTTTCTTTGACAGTATTTGTTCCTAAAAATTATATTTAAAAATCACCCAATGGAAAGCCATTACTTTTAGTTTGTTTGCAGTTTTTAAAAATGTTACTAAGAATGCAGTTGCCAGGTTTCACTTAGTCACATTTTTATAGTTCAGCCATTAAACAGCTGAAAAAAAGTGTCTTGAATGGAAACGTTGACATAAGCCTCATTACCCGGGCTCCAGGGCACTGCCATTGTAAAGCATCCCCCTCCTCGTGTGTGTTTTCTTAAGATGCTATGGAAAGGCACTGGAAAATTAATGTTGCAATGGAGAATTTGATTCTATGTATAAATTTTTAAATACTCCAACACAGTCAATGTTTACAACATCAATGAGTTTATTTGGAATTAAAGTTTATCGCGAACTTTATGATATTTAAAACCTTTTTACAATTGGCAATATATTATTTCCGCTCCTCATTTTTATGTTTTTCTCATTTATTTGACAAAGTAGTTGGTAAGTATTCTTCTTCTGTTCAGGCTTACACCATTACTTACAATCATTTTCAATGAGAAAATGCCAGGTTTTAGGATCTTAAAGGGATCAGTGGCATTCATCTTTATAAATGAACTTTGGGTATTTAAATTTTAAATGTGCTCTCCATGGTGGGATAGCATTTAATGGTAGAAACAGGTGAGTCTAGGATCTGTTGTTCCTGCCATCATCATTATCATCATTGATCATTGTCATCATCACTGTCGTGATCATGGTTGGCATATATAGTCCCCATAAAGGAACGTTGAGATGGGTCAGGACAGGATTATGTTCCATCTAGAGAGGTAATTTATTTGTTATACATTCCTGAAATGTGTATAAGTGTGTGAAAAGCAGTAGACATGGAAGTATTTCACTACATATTTGAAATTCTAGGTAAGTATTTCCCTATTAGTCAGGCTCCTTGCATAATAATTTGGGGAAACTTGAGGATAAATGGATATATTCTTTCTAGTTCTCAAACTTCTGCCAGATTTTAAGTGGTTTGCAGGTAAGGGGTGGTGAGCATGAGTCACTTTTTACTATGTAACTCTGGAAAAGTTATATTCCTATATGGTCAGTTTATATACCTACCTACCTGAGAGAATGATGGCATCTAGCTGATAAGGTCCCTGGGACACTGCATAAGGAGCATTACTGCATAAGGACTCAATGGGTTTTGTGACTCTGTTCAAAAAGTTCAAATAGATGCATGTTATGTTGTTTCAGAGCAGAATGGCAGAGCAGGTTTGGGTTTTCATCCTAGTTTTTAATTTAAACAGTGTTCAGCAAAGTTAGTGCACTCTCCAAGGACTTTTCTCATAAGTAAAGTGGGGTAATTATATACACCCTGTAGGCTTTTTGAAAGAAAGAGATTATGTATGTAAATGATTGTAGAGCCAGTAGCCCTGATAGTAGGTGGTCAGTGCACGGGAGTCATAATTATCTGCAAAAACAAACAAACAAAAAACCCACAGTAATAATTAAATTGAGTGTTCAAGGACTTTGTCATTACATAATAGCTTGACTTTGTTCAATAACACAAAGAAAAAGTCAGTGTTCTACAGAGTCACACATAGTTAACTCCCAGCCAAAAGAAATACATTACAGAGTAAGTGGTTGTAAATGTTATGTTCTATTTATACATGAAGAAGGTGTTGTGAACTGTGGAGCCAGGTTTAAATAGCATGTATGAGGGCTTTCTTGTTTCTTGCCTTGTAAAATGTTCACAGTTGATTAATTTCTTTTATTTTTGGATATAAGCTGCCTATGCAGCTTAGGCAGACCTTATCCTTACAGCAATCCTCCTGCCTCAGCCTATTGAGTGCTGGGATTGCAGGCATAAACCATCATGCTACTTTGAGATAGCATCATTTTCAATGTCTTTAAGTAATTGTAAACATGGATTCAATGGCCCCAAGTTTTTGGGATAAATTGAAAAAGATCTCCAGACTCTAGAATAGGAAGTGTTATTTCTTTTCACTGTGTGTGTGTTTTTAAGATACTTTTCCTCTCAGAATTTCAAACTTGATATTAAAATCACAGACGTTTACAGCTGAAAGGGACTAGTCTAATGCTCCAAATTTATACTCCCAGGACACGGTAACCTGACAAGTTAAGTGATTTCTCTCAAGGCCATATAGTAAATTAGTGGCAGAATCTTGGTCTCTTGTTGCCAAGTCCAGAACATTTAGGAAAAAGAAATAAAAGTTGTATCTAGGCAAACTTGAAACTTCTTAGCTTACGAGAGGTGATGTTGGGACTCTTAAAAAGTGACCTACAGCACAGGGCTGGAAAGAGCTTAGTTGACTGGTCTGAGTACACTTACCTGAGGCAGAGGTTGGCTCCTATGAAATTTTTTGGATGGAGACATAAAACTCCTATAAAGAATATTGTATTATTAGTTGTATTCAAATATCAGTTATCCAGCAATTTAAGGTAGAGCCAGAAAGGCAAGCAGAGTGTTTTCCAGACTCAGGGTCGGAGAGCACTTATTCTGAAAAGGTGCTGCCAGCAAATATGTCAGGGAGCTGCTTCTTTTCTGGTGTGTTCACTTCTTTTTTTTTATTATTGTTAAAAGAAGAATTTACAATTACTCCCCTTGTTCCCAGCCCTCCCGCTCCCCCACTACCCCACC
>JAQHUG010000030.1:530264-572296 GCA_028555095.1 Dicrostonyx torquatus
AGAACAGGGCTGCAGAGAACATGGCTGCAGAGAGCAGGGCTGCAGAGAGCAGGGCTGCAGAGAGCAGGGCTGCAGAGAACATGGCTGCAGAGAGTAGGGCTGCAGAGAGCACTGCAGAGAAGGACTGTGGAGAGCAGGGCTGCAGAGAAAGGGACTGCAGAGAGCAGGGTTGCAGAGAGTAGGGCTGCAGAGAACATGGCGGCAGACAAAGGCTGCAGAGAGCAGGCTGCAGAGAACAGGGCTGCAGAGAGAGACTATAAAGAGAAAGACTGCACAGAGAGAAAGTTTTTAAAAGTACCTTTGAAGTTGTTTGTGAATTTCTGGGCTTGCCCATGTGCTGGATATATATTGTCTAATCCAAATTACTTCACCAAACATGCTGAGAGTGGAATTAACAGACATCTTCATACCAGGTTATAGTGTGATTCTAATGGTTATAGACAGATTCTAATGGTATTCCAAAGGCTTGGAAATGGAACCAATATTATATTCAAAATATTGAAAAGTGTAAAGAAACTTTCAGCTTAGTCCTAAGCAGGTCAACTTCTAAAAACAATAACATCAAAAAGATTCTGTAGGATTTAAGCAAGACTTAGAAGCTCTATTTTAATTATTTTCATTTATGTGTATGTGTATACAGCTTCTTATGTCTAAGTGCACCAGGTGCATGTAGGTGCCAAAGGAGGTCAGAAGAAGGCATCAGAACCTCTGGAATTGGATCTACAGGTGGTTGTGAGCCTTTTGATGCTAGTCCTGGGAACCAAACTCAGGTCTTCTGTGAGACAGCAAGTACTCCTAACCTCTGAATAATCTCTGCAGCCCTGACTCAGAAGTTCTAAGTACAATGTTTAAAATGTCTGGGATTCTATCCAAAATTTTTCAGATTATGACGAATCTGAACTTTCACAAGAAAAAACAAAAATAAGTATATGCCAATATCAGGACAACATGGATATAGGAATTAATTCATAAGGAATATAACACAACTGTCTAAAGTTTCTCATATAAGCATTATAAGTCGCTGATAGTGCACACATTTAATCCCAGCACTGGGAGGCAGAGGCAGGTGGATCTCTGAGTTCAAGACCAACCTGATCTACAGAGTGAGTTCCAAGACAGCAAAGGTTACACAAAGAAAACTTGTCTTAAAAACAACAGCAAAAAAACCAACAACAACAGCAACAACAAAAGAAGCATTATAGGTACTGTAAGTAATTGGGAAGGTAGAAGTGTTTAGCAAAGATATTAAAGATATGAAGAGCCAAATGGGTGTAGTGCCATTTGCATGGCTTATTGTGGGTGGCAAGTCAAGCAATTAAGGCCCAGTTGCCTTCCAGAAAGAATGTTTCTGCACAAGTGAGGAATTACACTGGGGAAAGACATGCAGATGCTCTCCACTGCTCTAACCCCTGATTTGTCAGGAAAAGAACAAAGGTGTTGGCATACCATTTGGCATCTGGTAGGCTACAAGAATCGAGTTTAAATTGTGTCTGGACTAAGGAACATTTCCTGGGATGCAAAAACTTGTAACTTGTAACCAATGGGAAAAATCAGACAGTGAAGAGAAACAAAATGAGGTAGAAATTACAGAAGATACCCCTGAAGTCCCACTTTGTTAGAGAGGGCAGAAAAAAATTTGTAATTCAGCATGAGGCTGGAGACCACAACAGAATAGTATAAGAAACCCTATTATTTATGGAACACTCAGCATCTGAGCTGCTTGAATTAAGAATTACATCTATCTGTCTGTCCATTCATCTATCTATCTATCTATCTATCTATCTATCTATCTATCTATCTATCTATCATTGTTGTTATTATTATTATTAGATGGGGTTCTTTTTGTAGTCATGGCTATCCTGGAACTCTGTAGATCATGCTGGTCTCAAACTCAGAGATCCACCTGCTTCTGCTTCTCAAGTACTGGGATTAAAGACGTGTGCCACAAGATCATTAAAGACTTTTAAACAGTGAGTCTCTCACAACCTGACTTGTGATGCTGTGACACATGGGGTGGATTGGATTATTCTGAGTTCAGTGAAAGTGGAGAAATTGAGTAATGTAACTTACCCTCCCACCATAAGACAAAAACTGAGGAAAACTAAGAAAATCAGTTCCTGATGGACTGGCTCATAGGAATAATTAGGGGTATTAGGTTATTTTCAGCTAAGAGTCCCATGGATATCAAGGACTGAATATCAAGTTGTGAAAAGACAAGAGAATGGGGCATGAGATCATATTTGATGTCCAGTACATTGAACTGGATAGGACTGTGTGCTCAAAGGAGCTAAGAAAGAGATTGATTTGGTAAGGACCTCAAAGCTAGTATGGAGATTTGGTGTCTTTGCCGAACTCCATGGTGAGATGTGATCTTTATGAATCAGGAAAGGCTTTAGTGGATCGAAATTATTAGGGAACCATGTAAGCCGATTTCCAAAAGTTATCAAACAATCAAGAGGGGATGATAAAAGGCAGTAGACATGTCACTTAAAGGTAAGTGTGGCAAGGTTTGTGTCAAGTCAGAGTTTCTAAGGAAAAAATTGACAGAAAACCAAAAACTATGCTGCCGAGGTTCTGGAAGGCTTTAAGATCTGAGCAACAGTTTACAAAAGACATAAATAATAAAACAGCACAGATCAAAAAAGATCAAGCTTGACCAAGAGCTGAAGAGTTTGTTTTGAGTATGCAGCAGTGTACATTTCTCCCTTGCAATAAAATAAGTTGAGAGTGACGATTGTTCACCCAACCTAGGCCTTGTCAAGTATGACCATTTGATAAGGCAAGTGTGGGCCCAGAGCCTGTCCGTGCTGAAAAGCCACTTCTAAATGCTAGCATGGCGTGCTAAAGCATGACCGTGACTCCAATGAGCCTGAGGTACAGTGAACATGTCAAGTTGCCCGCCCCCACACACACTCCAAGAATATCAGGGGAGGGGAGCTACACAGTAGTAGGGTTCAGGTGAGGCGGCTGCCTGGTGCATAACAAAGACCTGTGAGGTACAAATGGCTAGATAGAGTAGGAGTTTTCATCTATCGCTGCTGTATTCAGCATTGCCCTTTTAGGAAACAACTGAAGCAAGTTTTGAGATCTTTTTGTTTTATATTGGATTTTTTTGTTGTTGTTGGAAATCTTTTTTACATACTACATAATCTGATCACTATCTCCTCTCCCCCAATACCTCCTAAATCCTTCCTGCCCACCCAACTCCATGCCTTTTCTTTCTCTTTAAAAAATAAACAGACAAACCCACCAAACAAGCCATAATAATAATAAAGAAGAAAAAATTTAGAAATATACACTCCATAAAAACAAAAAATGAGAAAACACTATACAAGAAGAAAGCTAATAAGACATTTTTCCCCAAAAAAAAGCTATAAGAAACCAAAAGTCTTCAAAAATATTGAATTTGTTTTTTTTTTTTTTGTTTGTTTTCTGTTGGTCATCTCCCGCTGCGGGTGAGGCCTACCTTTAAGTGTGGCTAATCTAGGCAGTGAGACTCCATTGGATGACCAAGTTTTTCTTTCAAGCAGATGTAAGTTGGATACAGCTCCTGGGTTAGGGGTAGGAGCTCATGTTCACTTCCTCCTCTTGGCTCTGGGACGCTCTCTGGCTTGAACTTGTGCAGGTTCCATGCATGCTGCCACAGGCTCTGTGAATTTACTTGTGCATCTGTCCTGTGGTGTCTGGAAGACACTGTTTTCTTGGAGTCTCCCATCCTCTCTGGCTCTTACACTCTTTCTCCTTCCTCTTCTACATAGATCTCAGAGCCTTGAGGGAGGGGTTTGATGAAGTTATCCCATGTAAACTGAATGTTCCAAAATCCCTCACTTCTGCACATTGTCTAGTTGTGGTTATATTGGATTTTCTTATGGTTCCTACATTAATTACTTTTCTATATATACAATTTTTGTTTGTTTTTTCTTTTTTCCCCTTTTTTTGAAAATGGATTTTTTTCTCTCATAATATATTCTGGTTATGATTTCCTCCCCTCTATTCCTCCCAGCTCCTTCCCATCTCTCATTGTATCTGGATGCAAACTCTTTCTGTCCCTCATTAGAAAACAAATGGGCTTCTATGGGACAATAATAAAATATAACAGGATAAGATAAAACCCAACACATTGGAATTGAATAATAATAATAATAATAATAATAATAATAATAATAATAATAATAATAATAATAATAACTAAGCAGAAAAAAAGAGCCCAAACAGAGACCAACTCATTCACACACTCAGGAAATCCAGAAAAACACTAAACTGGAAGCCACAATAAATATGCAAAGATCCCATAGGGTAAGAAGAGGGAAGAAAAAAAATAAATTGAAAAAATTAATATGTTGAAAAATTTAAAAAGGAAGAGCCCTGACACAACATTATGAGGCAAGGACCCCTCCAAAGATGCCACCGATGTCATTTTCTATTGTCTACTGCTGAGCTTGCAGCCTACCTTTAAGAGTAGTTTCTTTTTGCATTGAGACTCTTTTCTAATGTTTCTTTTTTTGTATCTCCTTAGCCAGGAACATGTGACATTTGGAATAGATGACAGTACACCCTTATAGATCATGCACATTTTCTTTAAAATGTTTCTTTGTATAATTATAACCTTTGATTTTTCTTATTGATTTAGGAAAGTGTCAAGATGAACAGTAAAACAGAGTTTGAACAGAGATGTCATTGAGGGCAGAAAAAGACACGCAAGAACCAGAGGTTGGATAAAAACCCCCAATGTCAGGGTCAGGTTACTATTCTATTAATTGTAGCTCTACAAACCATAAAGACTTTTACCACCACTATCAATTACAGGCTAAAACCAGGTGACAAGTCTATGTTGTTGAAGACACTGCCTCCTTTGCTGCAGGGCTTGGAGAAATCAAGTTGAGACCAAGCTGGAAGCTCTCACCTGCTTACTGGCTTTCTTTAGTGCCAGGAAGAACTGTGTAGGCTATTAAAGGAGAATTGTTGCCAGTGGTCCTGTTCAGCATGGACCTTGTTTGCTGTGGTACCACCTTGCCTGATATTATGCGCCTGCGGGTGCACACATGACAAGACTATTATGGTCTAATATGTTGCCTTCTGATCAGAATGGAAAAGTCAAATGCCAGTGGCTTAAAAGGTCACTGCTATTATTTGATAAATAGGTATGGTATTCTTATCAAATAGCATCCCAATTATTTATACTTAGGTTCACAGATTGCTATAGCTACAGTCCTAGAGGGACACTTATTTTTTAGTAGATGGTATACTGAAAGACTGGTCAAGTTCCTAAAGTTTAGTGACAGTCACTGTGGTAGTAGTGATGCATATTTAGTCATAGATGAATAAATTGATCAGGCATGTGTATCACTCCCTTCAAGGCACAGGAAGCAGTTCAGAAGATGGAGCAGAAAGACCCTGAAAAACAGAGCAACCGTACTTAACCTTCTTAAAGCTGTGACCCTTTAGTACAGTTCCTCAGGTTGTGGTGACCCCCCATCATAAAATTATTTTGTTGTTACTTCATAACTGCAATTTTGCTACTCTTATGAATTGTATGTAATATGATATGCAGGACATCTTATATGCAACCTCCAAGGGGGCTGTGACCCACAAGTTTAGAACTGCTGAACTAGAGGAAGAGACATAATGTTATATAGCAGTTTCCTCCATAATGAAGTATTCTTTTCTTTTCTTTTCTTTTTTTGTTTTTTGAGACAGGGTTTCTCTGTAGCTTTGGAGCCTATCCCGGAACTAGCTCTTGTAGCCCAGGCTGGTCTTGAACTCACAGAGATCCGCCTGCCTCTGCCTCCCGAGTGCTGGGATTAAAGGCGTGCGTCACCACCGCCCGGCCATGAAGTATTATTTTCTTGGTGGAGGAGGAAGACTTATAAGAGTCAGAAATTGAACAAATCATACAAGGCACAGAAAGTGACTAAAACTTAAAGACTCAAGAAGTCAATGAAAGATATAGTATTCATAGACCTCTCCCAAGTGTCAAATAAATAATAAAAATTACTGGGGTTAAGAGACTCTTCAACCAGATGAACTACTTGCACACCACCATGTAGGGAGTTCTGGAGACAGAGCCTTCCTATATTATTGGCCTATGTTATGGTAGACTTTTTGGCAACACAGCCACCCATGGTCTTATGTACCCCTAGTGAGCCTATTAGTTCATAAACTAGATTTCTGTGGAATCATTTATTTGATTTATTGTGGGTGACCTAGATGAAATGAATAAGCCCCTAAGTTATTTGTCTGTCTTTTACTCAGTACTGGCTCTTGCAGGCTACAAATCCAACATCCCAGGCTAGATATACCCGCTAGGGCAATAGTGGCAAAACTGTTTATGGAGCAACCAACCACACTGATGATTAGATTTGAAACCTGCTTCACAGGAGAGAATTCATTCCTGGCACTGTAAACATGGTTAAAATCCATTTGAGTCTAAAAGTCATAGACTCAAAGGGGAAATCTTTTGATTTGTTTTGTTAAGTAGTCCAGTTGTTAAACCATCACTTTCTAAATATTTATGTTTATACCCATAGATTGACCTTGCTTTCAGTCTTGGGCCAAAGAGATTTTGACTGCAGTGGGTGGTGATTAATGCGGAAACTCCATCTGTTCAAAGCGCGGAGAGTGATTATGAGTGCTTAGCCATAGAAGAGGTAGATTGTTCTCCACCAAAGCTCAGGGAAGAGTATAGAAGAGAGAGAGGAAAGAATGTGAGAGCCTGGGGATGGGGAGAGTGCTGTGAGAAGCTGTCTTCTGAGCATGAGCTAGTGCACACAGACCAGCTCACAGCAGCCGTGGTTACCTCGAGAAGGCCTGCACAAAATCCTGGAACAGGAAGGAGGCTTCTGAGGCCCCATCCCTAGCTAAGGAGTTAAAGTCAGTTTGTGACTGCTGGGGACATGAATTACTTTTCTTAGCAGTATAGTCACTGGAACATTGTCCACCCTTTGGATGATACCACACCCACTAGTAAAATGCTGACACTAATTGGGTTCAGTGGGTTATAAGAAAAATGAGAGACTGAAGGTCTGCAGGAGATAGGGTAGAGGAGGAAACTAGAGGGAGGGACTAGGGAATGGATATAATAAAAATGCATTGTAGAGATCTGTAAAATTTTCAAAGAATATTGCAAATATAAAAAGAAATTGCTGGTGATGATGAGAGTGAAAGTAATTAATTCACTGCTGGTAGGACTGTGAGTTAGTCAAGCCACGCTTTTCTCTAATCTCTAATCATCACATATCAGCTCTGCCCATTCTTAATTTCTTATGAAACGATGACTCTTCATGTTATATTTTGTCTGGACTGACTTCCTTTTAAGATATTTTATTGTGTATTATATATTTAAGAAGATAATTCATAATTCATTTCTGTGCTCTAACCAGTAAATCCACTTCAATTATAATGAGACTGGCAGATTAAAATAAGAGTAAAAAGCAGAGATGTCACAAAGAAAGCTGAAGTGGGGCTATCATGGAAGGGACTGCATGTTCCCATCTCAAACCTTTTTGTAGCAAGTCCCTGTCCATGAAATCACCTAGCACCTGCACTAGCAGAGGGGATACTGAGTGGTCTGAACTTGCCATTTGGTGTAGGAGGGTCTTCTGTTTATGTGTTGCTTTCATTGGTTAATGAATAGAGAAACTGCCTTGGCCTTTTGATAGGGCAGAACTTAGGTAGGTGGAGAAAACAGAACTGAATGCTGGGAGGACAAAGGGCAGAGTCAGAGAAGCCATGGATCCTATGCTTGAGACGGACACCAGTTAGCATCTCCAGTAAGCCACTGCCACATGGCAATACACATATTAATGGAGATGGGTTAAACTAATATGTAAGAGTTAGCCAATAAGAAGTTAGTGTTTTAGTTAATACAGTTTCTATGTGGTTATTTCTGGTGTAAGCTGGCTGGGAGACCGAGACAAACAAGGGGCCCTCTCCTCCCGACAGCCATTGTTTACTTTTCTTTTATCTAAAAGCCATGTTATAATAATTCTTTTTAAAATTATTTACTTATTTCTTGTGAATGCATGCATGCGTGTGTATGTGTGTGTGTGTGCGCGCATGTGCACCGCAACATGGGTGTCCAGGTTGTAGCACAACTGTTCAAACACCCACTGACTAGACAGCCAGCAGAACTGAGGACAGATGGGAAATTACATAGGCATACAATTTTGCACGAGGTTTGAAAAACAAAAAGTTCATTAGGTCAAATGCAGAGGACACATGGGCATCCAGGACCCCTGGAACAGTCACTGGGTGTCTTTATGTAGCTGACAGCCGCATGTGTGTAGCCTGACTTGCAGATCAGGTGTACTACTGTTACTATTACAAAGGGAGGAATTTTTTTTTTAAGACTCAGTCTTCAGAAAGAGGTTTGTGACTAGGATGGGCATTGAGACCAATTCTGGAATCAGGTGTAGTGACAGGAATGTGTCTAGAAAGGGCGCTGTTTTCAATATCACTTTTTAAAATCCTGTGGAGTAATGCTGCCTTTGAGAGACATAAGTGGTAGATGTGAAAGAGGAATCACACCCCTGGGCTGGTCTTTGACTCTGGAGAATCTTTCCCGCTTCTCTCTCCTCTGTAAGATAAAATTAGTGGATTGATTTTATTTAAACTATGGGAAACAAGTGAAACCATTAAGTATTTACATTGAAAGCAAACACATTAATAAAGCAAGTAAGGCTTTCTTTAGGGCACCTGGCTTGCCTCCAGCCCATACACGCTCTTTTTGACTTTCCAATACAACTGCCAAGCTCTGTCTCCATACATTCTTTTAGAATGTCTTTTTTTTCTTTTAAATCTACTTGGTACCATCATTATGGTTTTGTTAAAACTACATGACATCCAAAGAGATTTATGACCTTAGATTTTTCCTTTAGTGAGAAATATGGGAGAATGAAGTGTATAACAGCCTTCCCAGTCAGGCGACAAACTAAAGAAAAATGGTGACACGCCTGCAGGAAGATGCTTAGTTTGATGTTGTTTGAATGGTTATAATTTGGACAAATAGATGTGCCTTCCCTTTAGTTTTGTACCTTTTACAATATTCTGAACAAGGCTACCGGGATTATATAATTTTGTTAAGATGTGAAACAAATAGTTCTGTGCCCCTAAGATATATATGTTGACTGTAGGTTTTAAATAAATGAATGTAGGTACTTAAGGTTTTTGTTGTTATAACTGGGCTAGTTTTATCTAGTTTTGGGACTTTGTCCATGTTCCTCTAGATAAAACTTTTTCTGAAGATCTGATAACTTATCTTTATTCATACATATATGACATTATGGACAGCTGATAATTTCTCTGTGCTTCTGTATGTATGCATACAGATACACACATAGATATAATAAAGCACTCTCATATAATTATCTCACAAGACTCACGCACCAGTACGATCCCATCAGTTTTATGTTGCTGCTTCCAGCCCCTTGTAGAGCGTTATGAAGACAAGAAAAGAAGGGAGAGGCAGATCTTGAATTCTGCAACCAACCAGGACCTAAAGGTGTGAAAAACTTGTGAATTATACCATTTTTTTCCCTTTTAGGTCTTGAATTTACCTGAGTTGATTGATGATCCCAAGTATAAAACAAACCGTCTTCGGGTGCAGAATAGAAAAGAGCTCGTTAAAATCCTATCTGCACGGTAAGTTTGGATCTGATGCCTAAAAGAATTATGTGATTCTCATTGTGAGAGACTTTGTGGGCCCTTCCGATCTTTATATTAGTTTGCAATTCTCTTTGTTTCCCAAACTGGTTAATGAAAAGACATCTTAAAATAGTTTGTTGCTATTATAAACAAAACATTGGAAAGCAATCTGAAAGCATTTAAATACCAACTCCTAACAATGGCATAAACAAAGTCACAGTGACTTCAACTAGGTTGCTTCTTTGTGGTATGTCACTGTTTGGATTTAGCATATTATAAACTGTTAACAATAGGCACAGCAAGAATTTAATATTAATTGTAGTTTCACTGTGTTAAATGTTCTGTATATCATCTCATTTAACCCTTATAATCATCCTGTGAAGTAGGTGCTATTGTTCCCATTTTACAGATAAGTAAACCCAAATATGTGAAGATGATACTGAGTTTGTTAGATTTTCTGAGCCCTTGAATGACTTTATGTAATGGAAAATGCTAGCTTAAGTAGCAAGTCATTAAAGAATCGTATTAACTGAATGTTTGATTTCTAAAATTGATTCATGTTAGGCTATATTTTTGGAAAACATATACTAACTTTTGAAATTTTGTATAAAAAGGTAACCTCTTTCCTATCACTTTGCTTGCTAAATTTCTCAGGCTGTAGGAAGTCTTTGTGGGTTTTGTGACTGCAAATGCCTACATGTGTTGTCATCCAGAGCTGAAGATTGACTTTTGTCATATCAGTGTCTTAAGACTTTGTTCAAATGCCCATATGATTCCTTGTAATAGAAACCGATTCTTAGAAAGTAAAAAGCAGGCTTATAATACTTTTATTTCTTTGTCTTGAAGTTTGTGATCTTTCCATGAAACTCTGGATATCCATTTACCAATTTGTTCTTCCTGGATTTTAAACATTTCTCCACACTGTATCTCTTCCATGTGTCATGTGCTCTTTGTGTCAATGGAGGGTCTGTATGCAGGACTAATTCATACTGAATATGAGGATGAAAAATAGGTGCCCCTTTCCTTATCAATAGTTAAGTATAATTCTCATTCTACTGCAAAGACTCACAGCCCTGAATGATTAACCTTTCTCCACATGAGAATTACCCATTCATTTCTACATTTTGCCCCTTTGTCTCTTAAGCATTTTCAATTCATTTAATTCATTGATAGAATTTTTACTTTCACACCATGGTTACCAAATCTCAATAATAGGGACTTGTGAGAACCTTATCAAAAGCTCTTTGATGGACTAAAAAATCATGTCCATGCTGTGAGAAGAGTCGATCCCCAAAAAAATAAACCCAGGCGGATACAAGTATCATCTTGTTATTAAATTGCCAGCATTTTGATAGCACCAGGACACACAAATTTAGGGTTTACTGTACCCTGAACCTTTGATTCCTTGATTAGTTCAGTTACAGAATTTGACTATGGAAAGACTTTAAGCAGATTTTGTTACAGATAAAAGCTATTCCTTTTGAGGGAAATAAAGTAGCAATTCACCTTTCTATACACTAACATTCACATGCAGGAATTGAAGCATTTTGAGCTCATAGCATCATTGTTTTCCACACAGATTCAAGAAAGAATAAGGAAGCATGCTGAAAGGCTAGGTCCAGAGAGGAGTTTTGGAGATCCTTCACTTGGGGTCCTCATTTTTTTTTTGTATTACCTTACAATTTTCTATAATTTTCAATACTTCCAATACCTTCTTATCCAGGGTATGACAGACAGTGGGGAACAGGGAAGAGTAGAATATTTTTTCATTCCTGCCTACACACACCCCTTTTTCCTCGCAACAAGTACCACTGGATGCATTAATATTTAGTGGTTACCTTTCAAAACTTTACAAATGACTTTAAATTTGGCATTCTCATATTATGATCTGCATTTTTTCCCAGTATTGTAAAACTTCAGTGGCTTTCCACAAATTTCAGGCCTAAGACTAGAATGCTCAGTTTGAAATCTAGGGTCCTGCATAGTCTGACATCACCAAAATTTCCTGCAGTTTCCCAATATATTACCGTTGGAACCTGCTCTGGCCACACGCCCACCTTGTATCTTCTGTCTTATTTCCAGAATTAAGGTTCTTCTGGAAGGAGGTGAAAAGTAGATCAAACTGTGAAAATAAAGACAGACTTTAGAAGCAGATTGATGCTTAGATTATGAAATAAGGGGATTTTGTATTTTTGGCAGGGGGTTATAAGATGGGTTTGCCCAGCAGCAACTTGTGTTTTCTATCTAACCTGAAGTGTCAAAGGGCAATCTTTACTTGGCAGAAAGTTCAAAGTATTCCAGTAATACCGCACCAGTAAAACTTCCTTTTATTTCAGCGGAGAGGCCATGGAAACTCATGAGTTTCCATAGTTTATGTTTTTCTGTTATAGTAACCTTAATCAGGGCTCTGTTGAGGACATTAATGCTGTTTCCATCTAGTCAACAAAATGGGGACTTCCTCTGGCCTGAGGGGAGAGCACCTAGTAGCCTAAGACACACAAAAGGTAAGAGGTAATGCAGCAGGGCCACTAAATCACCTTGTTAAGGAACTGCCCCCCAAAAAGGCAGGTTCAGTTCATACCATGCTAAAGAGATGGAAGGGATAACACCCTCTTAATGAGATCATGTGCTTTTTCTGCCCAGAACCATTCTGAAACTGTTATGTGTAAGGCTTGACTCAGAAAGGCGCTATTGTTCCTTTCTCTCTTTCTTTTTTTTTCCTTTTGGATACAGGCCAGGACTTAAGTTAACTTTTTCTCGTACTTTGGGCTTTTCATTCTTTCTCTTAAGCTACCTCCCTTTTATAGTATGGTTGCTACTGAACCTTCATACTTAACCCCAAAGTCATGGCTTTCTTGCTTCTTCTGTTCCCTCAACCTCCTCCAGGTAGCCTCGGAGGTTTACATTTACAGTGAGGCTGTCTTGTGGTTTTCCTTCAAGCACTATTGAAATTGCCCCTGACCTTTCATCTGATGGTTAAGTTCTTTATTAAAAAGAGTAAGAACCCAGGGAGAGACCCCAATTTCACTGATAATCCAGTGTGATACCCCATGCTGGACTCCTCCAAATTTCTTATTCACCCATTTATTTTTTACAAGTATTAAATACCTACGATATACCAAGGACTGTTCTGAGTGTTAGGAAAATGGCATAAAGAATTAGACAAGAACACATGCCGACTTTCTTGAAGATGATTCTTGTGGTTGCTTTGAGCATATTTTTTCATATAACATTTTTTAAAATTTTTTTTCTCAGAGTTGTTTTGATTTGTATTTCCCTGATAGCTAAGGATGTTGAACATTTCCTTAACTATCTTTCAGCCATTTAAAATTCTTCTGTTGAGAATTCTTTGTTTAGTTCTGTACCCCATTTTTTAATTGAGTTCTTTGGAATTTTGATGTCTAATTTCTTGAGTTCTTAATATGTTTTGGAGACCAGTCCTCTGTCTGATGTGGGATTGGTGAAGATCTTTCCCATTTAATAGGCTGCCTTTTTGAAATACCATCTTTTACCAGTCAGAATGGCTAAGATCAAAAACACCAGTCATAGCTTATGCTGGAGATGTGGAGTAAGGGGAACACTTCTCCATTGCTGGTGGGGATGCAAACTTGTACATTTATTTTGGAAATCAGTATGGTGGTTTCTCAGAAAATTGGAGATCAACCTTCCTCAGGACCCAGCAATACCATTCTTGGGCATATACCCAAAAGATGCTCAATCACACTACAAGGACATTTGTTCAGCTATGTTTATAGCAGCATTATCTGTAATAGCCAGAACCTGGAAACAACCTAGGTACCCCTCAACCAAAGAATAGATAAAGAAAATATAGCACATTTACACATTAGAGTACTACTCAGTGGTAAAAAACAATGACATTGAAATTTGCAAGCAAAAGGATGGATCTAGAAAAAAACCATCCTGAGTGAGGTAATCCAGACCCAGAAAGATGAACACGGTATGTACTCACCCATAAGTGGATACTAGCTGTAAAGCAAAGGATATTGAGATATTAGAGATATTGAGATATCATGATATTAGAGAAGCTAAGTAACAAGGTGAACCCTAAGAAAAACATATATAGATCCACCTGGAAAGGGGAAATAGACAAGATAGCCTGACAAAACTGAGAGCCTGGGAGTGAAGGGAATAGGGAGGGTGGGAGGGGAAGAGGGTGGGTGAAGGGGAGGGGGGAGGAGAACTTGAGGGAACAGGATAGTTGAGATGGAGGAAAGGCAGACATGAGAACAAGGAAAGAGATATTTTGATTGAGGGAACCGTTATAGGGCTAATAAGAAACATGGCACTAGAGAAATTCCCAGGAATTCACAGGGATGACCCCAGCTAAGACCCTAAGCAATAGAGGAAAGGGTGCCCAAACTGGCCTTGTCCTGTAGTCAGACTTAAATACCACTGTAGAACCTTCATCCAGCAACTGATGGAAACAGAGGCAGAGATCTGCATCGGAGCCCTGAACTGAGCTCTCAAAGTCCAATCAAAGAGTGGGAGGAGTGGGAATATGAACAAAGAGGTCAAGACCATGATGGGTTCACCCACTGAAACAGTTTACCTGATTTAATGGGAGCTCACCAACTCCAGCCGGGCAGAGAAGGAGCCAACACAGGACCAAACCAGACCCTCTGAATGTGGGTGACAGTTGCATGGCTTGGGCAGACTGCATGGCCACTGGCAGTGTCACCAGGATTTATCCCTGTTGCTTGTACTGGCTGTTTTGGGATCCTATTCTCTTTGGATGAATACCTTGCTCAGTCTAGATATAGTAGGGAGGGCCTTGGTCCTTCCCCTAAGCAATGTGCCTTACCCTTTCTGAGGAGGGGATTGGGAGTGGGGTATGGGGATAGCTGGAGGGAATTGGAGGAGGGGATGGAGTGGGAACTGGAACTGGTATGTAAAATGAAAAACGATAGCTTGTTTTCTTTTTAAGATATAATAAATATTTTTCTGCTTTAAAAATGTATTACACTAAGAGTACGTTAACCACTTATTGTCTTCTCTTCATATATTAATATGAATGCTGTGTGTTCTCTAGTGTTTGCTAATCCTTTCTGAAATGAAAGCAAACTTTCAGATCAATAGCTATATTATCATGTCAGTATAGCAGGTTTTTGCCTGTTGTTTGTTATTAAACATTCTAAGTACTTTTCTTCTGTGCTCGCATATATTGTCATCTTTAGAATATGTAAAAATGTGGAGGGATTTCTGAGAATGATTTAGCAGTACAGATAACTTTAAAAATAAACTAGGCACGATGGACTCACAAGAAACTCATTTCTTGCACTCAACTTGACACCCCAAACTGAAAGCTGAAGCATTAACAGATTTCTACAAGTGTACGCTCCTCGGCAGACATATGGATTTCCTACTGTGTTTCATAATCTTCCAGGAATTTTCTTCTGCAACGAGCATTTCCATCTTTGCCACAGTAGGATGCATGTGAAGCCTGTAGAATCAGGAATTCCCTTTGTACACAGTGGAATTCTTAGATTGCTCCAAGGGCCTGTGAGAGGCTTGACTTTGACTCCTTTTGCCCAGGACAGTTGGAGGCTTTCTTTGAGCCCCAGTATCATTCAGCCAGGCTGCTGCCTGCTTTGGTCATCAACTGTTTCTGTAGCCAGCACACACAGTTCCCTCCTGGGTTCTCAGGTGTTCCTGGTCCCCAACTGCGCCTGCCAGCAAATCTTTTTTTTCTTTTTGTAATGTGGAAGACTTTCCCCTTGAGCTTGCCATTTTATCCTGAGTGTTGCAGAAACTCTGTTTACCCAGCTGCTAATGTTGAACACCAGGTAAAGCTAAAACATATTAAACCTCAGCAAAAATACAGAGTACAAGTAACAGATTTGTCCGGGTTCTGCCAAATGTTTGTCATCTTTACTATGCTAAGGAACAACAAACTCTTAAGCTCCTGTGAGTAGTGCATTGGATCAGCATTTTCGTAATAAGTGAGGATCTCAAAAGTGAAAGTCCTCTTGTGTGTTCAATCTAAGAAAAGAAGGATAAAGATGATGTGTTTTTGCTTGGGGAGAAATACCAGGAAGCCATGAAATGAAGAAAGAAAGGGGAACAATGGAGGAAGGAGAAACAAGATTCATGTCATTCCCTGCCTCCTCCTTCCCCCACTTACCAATGTTTTTTAGCCTTTGTCTAGATTCCCTGGTTCAGCAGACGGGATGGGATGTGAAGCCTGGGCTCCTGAGAAGTGTCTGGTCATAAAGCAGTAAGTGAAATAAACAATAGCAGTATGTGACTGGTGCCAGGGTGGCCAAAGTGCCATGGCACCGGGAGAAGGAACTTCTGTTTCAGCCTAGGTAAGCCAGGGAAGGCTTCCTGGAGGCGGTTCCACTTGTAGATCTTGAAGGACAGATGGAATTAAGTGGAGGAAGGACAAGTTATTTTAAAAAGCAGAAATAATTACTTGATCTAATTTTAAAGAGGGACGGGACGCAGAAGCATGCTGATACACAGGGACCATGCACAGTTAGGCAGCACACAAGCCTACAAGAAAGACACAGGCAGGCTGGCAAGGGCAGAACCTCAGACAAAGGATCATGCCTCTGACCTCAAGGTCATATATATAAAGAATCACACAAACCTAGTTCTCTGCCAAAAGTAGTTGTATAATGGATTACAACAGGGTTACTGTTGGAGTGCTCGGGCAACAGCGTCAGCCATTTTGTGCTGATGTACTAGTGTCTTCTCACCCCACTCCCCAACCCCCACTCCTCACCCCCACTTCCCACATCTGTGCCAGCAATGTGTTTGCTGACTCACACTGGATATTTAAATTAGCAGCACACTGTCTAAATACAAATTGGCCCTTAAGACCTCCTGTTCTCTACACGTGGGTATCCTTAGACAAAGGGGATCATTCCACTCTCCTGCTAGGTCTTCTGGGATGCTCCCAAGATTTAAAGAAAAATTTAAACCATTTTTTATACTTATCATTGACCTAGGAACTTGTCCAGAAAACAAGACACAGAACCACATGATAGTCCTTATAATGTGGCCCCGGCCTTCAGCCATTTGCCTTTCAATTGTGGAGCCTTTTGATCTCATGGCCCCTCTGTCTTTAAACCCAGAAGCTGTTCTTGCCTCCCTCGCCTGTCTCTTATAGGCTACTTCCCTAGGCTGTTGCTTCATGGCTTCTTTTGCAATAAGCTGTCACCAGACAGTCCCTTGTTCTCCTTTTGACAAGACAGTATATTTCTTAAAGCATATTGTTTTGTTTCTGGTTCCCATACTTGTTTGGGTTTCTGAAATTCAATAAATGGCCTGCCAATTGGTGAGTGCTAGCATCAGCACTGAACAGAGCTGTCTGAGCAGAGATGAATTGGTCAAATAGGGGAAGTTCCAGTGTTAGGGTCTACAAAGGGGGAAACAGCAATAGTCAGAAACCATGGAGACTCATGGTCACACAATGGCAGAAGACCCACACTCGAGAACACAGGGTTCTTGTGACTAACTCTCTTCTTGAACCAGCTCTCTGACTTCCCTGAACCTCAGGTTCTCACCAGGTAGGGACATATTACAATACCTACATCACACAGAATACAGTCACCAGGGATCAAGATGTGAAACAGATAACATGTACAGCATATGCTCCATGCCCAGGCTGTTGGAGTTTACATAGTTATGTTTGTGTTATTATGATCAAATGAGCAAACTTGACTTAAAACAGGAGAGGAATTGATTACATTTTTGGCTTAAAATTCCCAAGGGTTTCAGTCCATCACTGAAGTTAAAGTATGGTCAAATAGTTCCATTCATGTTGGTGGGAGATTCAAACCAGGGTGGACCATGAAACAGAGAGGCAGGAAGCAGAGTCAGGGATACCTTGCAAATTGCAGCCCTAATGACCTTACCTTAGGAAGCCTTATTTCCCAAATATCCCGAAGTCTTCCCAAATAGCAACTCCAGCTAGGGCACACATTCAAAACATGAACCTGTGAGGTACATTTCAAACCGTCACAGAGAAAATCTCACTCTTCAAGAATCTGCAATTATGGAATAACAAATTTTTATTGTCTTTATTTGTTCATTTTGTGTCTTAGAGATGGCTTTTGCCATTAATTCAGGATAGCCTTAAACGCCTGCCACCCTCTTGTCTTTGCCTCTTGAGTACTAGAATTACAGTCGTGCCACCATGACCATTTCTGATAATTTGCTTTTTAACAATTCCAGTTATAGTCAACTTATTAAGCACAAAATTCATGTATTTCAGAGTTTTTTTCTTGTTGAACTATAGTCATTGCAATAATTAATTTTGGCAATTTTTATTTATTGAAGTATTGTTTAGCTGTCAATCAGAAATCTTGATTATATGATATTATTTATAGTATTATTGTTATGATTTAATTTGGTTCTAACAAAGTAAAGTGAGATTTCAATTGGCCTGGGTCTTTTAGCTAGAAAATTTATTTATGGATAACTTCAAAACAAATAAAGTAGCTTTCAGGACTTAGAAATACATCTACCTTTGTACTATTTTACTAATGAGGCTATTAATAGTGCCCAGCGTTTTTGAAACCCTTTAAAGTGGCTCTTCATAGCCCCTGGTCCATTCCCTTTCAAGAGACACTTGTTCCTTCGCGTGGGTGATGAATTTGGAGGCCCGAGCACTTCCTTTGTCGCTCCCTACATTTAGAGCTATCTTTGCTTAGGAATGAAATACTTCAGTGTGTCCTTTAGTTGCTGTGCTGCGTTAAGAGTCTGTCCTAGTTTGTTTTCCAGCTGCTGTGATAGAACATTCTGACCAAAAGCAAGTTGGAGAGGAAAGGGTTTATTTGGCTTAGAGATTCTAGCATTGTTGAGGGAAGCGAAAGCAGGTACTCATGTAGAAACCTGGACCCTCAGAGGAACTGAAGCAGAGACTACAGCAAATGCTGCTTACTGGCTGCTTGCTTCCAGGTTCACGTTCATTGCCTCTTCTGAACTGCCCAGACCACCTGCCTACAGTGGGCTGGATTCTCCTACATCAACTCACAGTCAAGAAAATATCCCACTGACATGGTCAAAGGTCAATCAGTGGAAGAAACTTCCCAATGGAGGGTTCCTCTTCTTTTGTGTGTCAGGTTGACAACCAAAGCTAACATCCTATCTCTTGCCAACTTTGACACACAGACACATTATTTTAATAACTTTTTCTTTCTTGTTTGTCATCAATATCTTATTTTAACATCATGACATAAAATCTAGTATTCCTTAAAAAAAATCTCACAGTCTGTAACTATTGAGATAGCTTAAACTATCAAACCAATCTCTTTAAATTATCTAAAGCCTTTTAACTTTGTGCTCCTGTAAAATCAAGAGCTAAAATGCTTTCTGACTCCAAGGGAAGAAGAACCAACGTATGGAAGCAATCACACTGGTTTTAAGTGAAAACCAAGTCTAGTAGTGTAGCTCAAATCTAGCTCAGTGTCTGGCACCTGAGATATACTCACCATCATTTAGGGTTGATGGGGCTTATAAGCAGCTCCCCTTCTCAGGCTCTGACTTCTACAGCACATACAGCTTATCTTATAGGCTCAGGCAGGCTCCATTTCATGCCTGCCACTGTCATAGGCAGGCATATGGTGGTCTTGGCATTTCCAGTGTGATAGGCTCTCCTTTGATACTAAGGCTAAACCTTCACCAATGGCCTTGTGACCTTTGCACCAGAATTCTAACCCTGCTGTATGGTACCAAGGCTCAGCTTCTCTCCATGATTCCGTCAATCTTCCAGCTTTCATAATACCTAAACCAGTGAGACTCTTAAACTTTTCCATGTTTAGCTGCCAGCTTGAGATGCAGCCTTGGTGTCCCTTGGACCCCAGCTTCTGTGTCCTGATCTTGAGGAAATACTTCCTAGATGATTTTCCCTCACATATGATGTTATTTTATTAATTATATCTGATATTTTTAAAAATCCCAGCTAAGTAGCATTGATTGTCTAGTAAAGGAAAGGTTTTACTGCCACAGTATATATGCTCATGAACAGCACTAATAGCCTTTGCTCTCTCTGAAACGTCACAAACCAAGCTTTCATTGTCCATATTTTCTTCATATTAACTTCTATTAATTCAAACAATATATAGCATACTAACAACATATTAAGGTTCTAAATAAGCAGCCGTATTCCAAAAAAGACAAACAAGGCCATAGGAAATGAAGATCTAGTCAGAATCTCTGTGAACAGCTTCAGCCAGGATGTTCAAACTCTTTTTGAGTTATTTCATATTTCTTTTATGGGTACGTTTTTCAATCTTTGCTCCATTTCATTCTGCTCTTGTGCTGTCCTTCTCTTGACCTTTATATGACTTTTACAGTTTGAACTGTTTCACAGTTAAACAATGAGTAGATGCTATCCATCTATTTCCTAGCTGGGTTTCATTTGTTTGCTTGGAGGCTTCATTGACTACCTGGTTTGCTAAAAGAACAAGGCAAACTTTTATTGTTTGGAAGTCCCATTAATACAGTTCTTCCCTATACATAGTTTGCTGGTTTCAGAGGCTCTGACATTCTAAACTTATAGTTTGGTTTTTTTTTTCTTAAGTTTCATACTATTTCAAGAGGGTTGAGGAATTCTGATTCCTTAGTGTAAAAAGGCCTTTCCATCAGAGTAAATTTTAATATAGAGTTGATGGAGAAATCACCAAATGCCAGCTGCCTATGGTGGGTGGAGAAGAATGTCATGAAAAACTGTGAGCAGTCAGAAGCCCAAGGCTTTGTGCTTCTGAAACACACACAGGGCTGGGAGGCTGTGGCTGCCTCTTAACTCTGGCAAATTCCACTGCCCCTGAAACCTGGCAGCCATCAACTCTCCTATGCCTACATGTTTTTAATATCCATGGAGAAACTTATTGTTTTTCCCTCTGAAATAGTTTTCTTGGTCTAATACTCCATATGATCACATTTTAAGATCTCTGCTGCCAGCCCCTTTCCTGACTTCCATTAACATCTCACGAGGATGCACTTTGTGTGATTTATACACATCCTCAACTTACACATTTAGCTTATTGTAACCTTCCCCCAACCTCTCCTACTGCGCTGAATCATAGCGTTGTCAGTTTATCTTGCACGCACTGCAGCAGGGCTAATTTGGATAAATGGAGCTGATGTTTGGCGAGGGTCACATTTGTTTTCTTATGCATTCCTTGGCAGCTCTGCCATTATCAGCTAATAGATGGTCCCTTGTAAAATGTCTATATTTGATGAAGTACATTTTCTAAATGTTGGTTATTTGGAGAGAGATTTAAGGCTATGTTGTTATTATAAAACCAGCCTGGAGGGTGGAATAAAGAAAGCCGGCTCTGGGAATCATCCATTGCAGAAAGCAATGGGCCACTGCCACTCCAGAGAAGCTCCTGTGACCAGGGCACTTCTCATCCTGTGAGAGAGTCTTTGTGACTGAGAATCAAAAGATGTCTCTGAATCAGGAGGGGATGGAATGTCAGCCACTCTCTCTAGCCCTCTCTATTGTTTTCCAGGACACCTATAAACTGTTTCTCATTGTATTTTAGAAGAAAGACTGGGTGGTGGTGGTGGGATATTTATATGTGTGTGTGTGCAGGGAGGAGATGATGGTAGTGGGCAGGAGTCCAGTAAAGTTTGCTTCCCTAGATAAAATATTTAATGCTCTCATTTCTTCATGGGAACTTAGTGTATAATTTTCAATTTATAAAATGTTGGAGTCCAAAACACTTTGTGAACTGGATAGAACTTGGAACATCAAATTTAACACTTTCCCTAATGCCAAAGGTTAAATGTATCACATGGACCAGAGATCTCAGGAAATCAGGTGAGAGATGCCATGGACCAGCTCTAAAGGCATCCCTTGTAGGTGATAAAGGTCTCCAGACTTCTCCGGACAACTCTTGTTTCATTCTTGACTTCTGCACCGAATGGAGAGGCTGGACTGACTCAGTTTCCTGACACTCAGGCTTGCTTCTCCAGCTCCCCAGCTCATTCCTTTCCTGCGACATCTCCTGCCTGCCTACTCTACCCCTGAATCTGTCTTCTTGGGTTTTATTCTCTTAGCTTTGGCTTCAGAGTATGGCCCTTTAGTCTTTGCTCTTGCGTGAGCTGATGTTGCTGGCAAGAACAGGCTTCATTTCTGCGTTGACAGAGTCCTGATTTGTGTCAGTTGTTCCGGAACATTCACTAGTGATCAGGGCTCCTGGCCCTTGTCATCTTGACAATCCTTCATAGTTTTGTCAGCTTTCTCGCTGCTTCTATAGCCAGATTGGGCCTACCTTAATCTTGGTTTCCTGTCTTTTCTTACTATCACACAGTTCATTGGTGAGGCCCAAATTGGAATCTTTTGATGGTCAGTTTCTTTTCCAGAGCAGTCACGGAATGGTTGCACTTTCCCCATTTTTTTTCCTATCCATAAACTTTATGTTTAGAATACTTCTGTCTAGAATAATCCCTTCCTCAACCCCTCTCTGCTTTTTCTCCCTTCCTTCCTTCACCCCTCCCCTACTCAGTTCTCCTTTTCTCCCTTTCCCCACCTCTAACTATCTCTTACAATTATCCATATAGATATAAAACTTTAATATTGTAATTTATAAATTTACATTTTCCTGTCTTAATGGCCCTTTCCCCCCTCTTTTGTGAATTGTTTTTCTTTTCTCATTTGCTAACTTTAGAAAAAGAAAAATCCAGACATTGGAATGTCTGAGTTTATTTAAGTCTCAGTACTCTGTTCAATTTAATGAATGGAAACAAAAAAGGCAAATAAAAATGCTGGCCTGGATCTTTGTGGCTCCGGGATTGACTTTTTTGGTGGCCATTTAGATAAATTGGTTTTTGGAAAGTAAGTGCAAGGGATGATTTCAAGCTGTTTTCACACATGTCAACATATAGCAGTATTTCTAAAATAGAAGCAAATGAGAGCCATCAGAGAGGTTGTTAGAGATGTGATTGTTATTTAATAACCTAACATGCCTTACCTACACCAGAAGAGGCTAAAGAGGATAAAGCAACTCTCAGCAAACACTAAAAATGCAGGTTATTATTAAAGTGGATATATTTGTTAGACTAAAACAGTACTAAGATACCAAATATAGTATTAAAACACTTCTTAGCATGTTACTAAACCCAAATTCAATGTACAGAATAAAGAATGTAATGAAGGGTTTCTGTGCATGTTTATCAACAATAGCCCAGCAACTCAGATAGCTAGGGATATTACCATTAAGATAGTTCAAATAGCTCAGTCTGTTTTTTTTAATTAAAATAATTTAGTTTTATGAATAGCTGATTTTTTCTGAAGTACTGAAGCTGGCAATCACAGTTGTACTATGTATTAATGAACCTAATGCTAACTAAAGCCCAAATGAAGTTTTAGCATGCAGACGTAGTTTGGATAAGAATTACAGGAAGTGTGGCTGGTTTCACATAAAGTAATTGACATATCTGAAAAATCTCAATAGAAACTCCAGAAATTAGCTGAGGAAATGACTCCCAAAAGCTGGTATCCTGATGTCAGCTCATGCTGGATAAGAAGTCCACCTCACTCGAAACGAAAAATAGACACTACAATGACTGGAAAAGGTTTCCCGTTTTGTCACTCAAGTATTTAACAGTTAAATAATAATTTGTATCACTAAGTGCATATGAAACATATTGATTCATATCCTATAGGGAGAAAGTAACTGGGAAAAGGGTTCAAGGAGTCTAAGATGTTATTCCTAATGACCTGATCATTCTATTCCAGATTTTTACCCTTTTATACCATACTGAAATTCTTTAGAAAAATCAAGGTATAGAAATTTATAATGACAAAGGGAAACATATGCTACAAAAGCATAAAAGTCACCACAATGTGATGTGATATTTATAGTCTCACTAAAAATAAGGTTTGTTTAAGAATTTGTAACTGCGGGAAATATTATTGTTAATTTTAAAGGCAAACTTACAGGTTACAATCAGTCCTACATGCCTCTATGATCATTCAGTAAACTCTAACCAGAATTACTAAAAATTCTTCTTATTCACATTAAGTATGCTTCTTTTTGTCATGATTGTCCCCAATATGCTACAATTACTACTTACATCACATGCATATACCAAGTAATTGCCAGAGGATTTAAAATATACAGGAGGTTGTATATATATTTGTATACATACAAATACCATTTGCATAAGAGATTTTTGAGCATTCCGGGCATCTGGTATCATCAGCTTACCATGGGTACCAGGAAAGACTATAGGTGATGAAAATGGAAAGCAAAAACCCAAAAGATACTAAATTTTAGCTTGGCTTTTCCTAAATAACATAATATAGTTTTTGTTTTTACATTTTTATATTTCTGTTTTCTGAACACCTAAAATGACTATTTTAGTAGACTTTAAATTTATAAAATTAGCAAAAAGCATCAGACTAAATGCATTTACATTAAAATAATCCATTAATTTTTCCCATTACCTATATTTGAGGGCCCTCACATGTGCCACGGTGCATCTGTGGAGATGGTTCTGTCTTTCTACTATGTTGGTCCCAGGTATTTTATTTAGGCTAGACCTTGACCTGCTGAACCATATCACTGTCCCATCATAAGCCATTTAAAAAAACATCAAACAACATTATATTAGAAATAGTGAAACTGACAAAAGCAGCAACAAAAACAAGCTGGAATCTTTTGGGCTCTGCTCTACCTAGTGAGGATACCAGCAATGCTATGCTAAGCTTATGGTTAGGAAAGGGAAAGGACAAAATAATAATAATAATAATAATAATAATAATAATAATAATTAATAATAATACAAAATAAACCAGGAAAGTAAGAGCAAAGAACACAAAGGCTAAAGGTCAGAGTTTGTCAGTAATTCATGTTCTTTGACTTCTACTAACTACTCTGTTACTGTAGACAGTAAGTCAAACTTTATAATGTCAAAGTTTCGTTTTCAGTTGTAGTTTATCAACTACACTGAGAATGTTATATACATGTTCATTATACACACACTATAGATGGGAAGGTGAATCTATAAGAAGGTAAGAGGCAAAGAAGCCCATCTTTTATTTTTATGATAGAAAACTTTTCATTCTTCAATGGGAAAAGAGATACTTTGATGAAACACAGTCCACCGATGACTTCTGCCATTAAGTTGCAGAACCTACTAACAATTCGTGCAAGTTTCTTGTGGTTGTTTACGGTATTATTCAATAAAGCTTACCTACCCACTTTAACAACAACCCCATGAAACATTTAAAGCAATACTCACAAAAAACTGTATATTTGAGAGCTGTCAATAATTTTGTGCTGGCGGCTACCTTATTTTTACTAAATATATTACTTTAATCACATGGCAGCAGCGGCTGAATATCACATTTGTTTAAAACTGTTTTTTTACCATATCAAAATAAAAAATAAAACTCTATTATTCTTTAAAGTAGCCATCATGCTTCACCCTACCAAGAACTTATAAGTTTGAATTGCTCCTTGCAGAAGACAGAAATACACCGGCCTCACTCACATATCACCAGCACTTCTTGAAGCACTCCTGAGGATAGCTTAGGGGCACTGTGGGCCACAAATGCAATGGCAAGAATCAGGCATATTTAACCACTTAGCCAAGAGCAAAAAATAGCTTCCAAGTTAGCTGTCCAGTTTGATTTGTTTCTTAGTGCCAGTGGCGTCCTCTGGGCAAACCCAGAAAGAAAACAACTTCAGGAACTTAGTCTCAATGCTCTTGAGTATGAGAGAGTTTTATAATTTGGTGCTTAGGAATCCATGGGTAGCTGCTGGGGTGATCAGGGTCCTAGTTTTATTTGAGCTGCAGTGATTAAACTCAGAGTCCACATCTCACATTTCTCTCCCAACAATTTGCCTTTAGATATTCACTGTCTTTTTCAGTTACTGGCAAGTTTGGTAGGTGATCTGGAGAAAATCACAGTGGCTTCTCCCCATTCCCCAGGTCCAGCTCCAGTTTAACTCGTTAAAATAGAGTCTTTAACCAATGCCAGAGCTACTTGTGGCATGCTGAAGAATGTAAAACACTTAAATTCTTAAAACTTAGTTAAATATCTCACAATAATTCAAAAGCAGAAGAAGATATTATCTTAATTTGAGTTTGTCTAAAATTCACATCATCTCATGGTCATGGTTATGACTATCAGGAGGTTAATTCCAAAGATCAGAAATGAGTGGGGAGGTGGGGCAGGTCATACTCTTGCTTTGATGGGCAGGTTTGCATGGCAGTAGCTAAGTTGCAGATGCTGGGAATGGTGTGGAGCATACTTCAGATTCATGGCCCCAGAAAATGGGAACCTGGGACATTTATTCATCAGCCCACGTCCCAGAGGCTCAGGGTTGCCTCTAAAGTGTAATCTAAGCCACAAGTAAAGAGCCATAGGGATTTGAAATGAGAGGAGGATGCTCTCTGAACTTTCAGTGAAATCCAAGTTAATTAAGGACACTGAATGAGGCATCTCCAGCCTTTCCAGCTGTTGGTGTCTGGGGAAAAGAGAGGAGGAATGGAGTTGTCAAGGTAAGCTAAAGCTTGAGTAGAACTTGAAATTTCAACAGTTGTTCTGGCTTTTTAAGACATTATAGTAGTTAAGTTATAGGTATTTTAGATTTTATTCTCTCTATAAGTTGGGCATAATAATAATAATTCCAGGCTTTAAAAATGTGGAGAAAATTAAAGGGACGCTATAAAGTGGCTGCCATACAATAAGCACTACTGTGTAGTACTGGTAGGGGTCTGGCAGGGTTGCAGCAAGTGGTGGTCGCTCATTTGCTTTGAGTACAATAATTTTGTTAGTGTCACTCATGTTCTGTGTCATGTTGACTTATATAAAATCTTAACCACAAAACAACATTTCTTTTCTATTTTCTTCTTAAGCCGATTGTTGTTTTTTCTCATGTATTTATTATTTGAGGCTTTAAATATATTTTTTATTATTCCATTTAAAATGACGTCAACTCCTTTTTAACAAGAGTGCTTTTCTATCTGCTTTTGTTTCTTACGAAATTCACCAAAATCTCATCAGCAAGTCTGCATCAAAGTTTTGTAGTAGAAACCAACTTTGCTACCAGTGAGGGGAACAACTCTCTGGGCATGTGCGAACCACCTGAGGGGGCCATGTGTCTAGCTGATCCACAAAGGTATCTTGGATGGCTTAGTCAGTAGCTCTGATGAATCAGTGGTTCCTCTCATATTTCTACTTCAAACCCAATTAAAACAATGGAATTGTATTAATATTTAGCTGCTTTAAGGAAGCAGTATTGGTTACTAACTCTTACTATGTGATTTTTGTAAACATGAAAAGGGTTCTTAATAAACTCTCATTCAACAAACATGATTTAAGCTCTTATTCTGTTGAGTATTGTTTTAAGTCTTAGGATGATTTTTCCAAGCACCCAGAACAAATTCCTTGTCTTCATAAAAGGCCAAAAATAACGAGTCTGTAGCAGGCTGCTACTGTGATTTTAGAGCATCAGAGTAGGAAGGTGTTCAATTCATGTTCCTCTCCCAGGTTCCACCATGAGTGAAGACAAACAATTCCTGAGTTGATAGATCCATCGGCTGACCACTAGCCATCCAGGCACACATTCACCGGCTTTCTCTTTTGCTGTGTGTATCTGTAGTGGATTGAAGAACAGGGGTCCTAGAGCTTGCACTGTCTGGTTGCTTGCTCTGTTTTTGTAGATGCATGATCTGGCAAATCACTCAAATCTCCCTGGGTTTCAGGCTGCTTGTCTATAAAATGGGATGCTAGTAAGATTTATTCCATAAAATTATTGTGATGATTAAATGTGATATCTATGTAAAGCACTTAAAACAGTGCCTGGCACATAGCCTGTCCCTTAAAAGTGTCCTGGCATAACACCACAACAGCAAAGAGTCCAGCGAGTTTCCTGTCTCATAGTGCTACCAGCCAGCGGGGATCCCCATGCACTCTCTTGAACCACAAGAAGGCTTTAATCATCTCTCTGTCTTCTCTCTCTCACTCTCTCAAAGGATTCAAAAAACACTAAGTGCAAAGATCTTATAAACATTGCATCTTCAAACTGTTTTAGAAGTTTGTTAATATATACATATAGTGTTATACATATAATGTGAATTTACTTAAAATTGTTGCATGTGCATGCTATGATATAAGGTATGTATGGCTATAAGCTTACTGTAAATTAGTCACAGACTGGTCTATTATATGGCTGCTTCATAGTAAAAATAAAGAATTTTTATTACTTTTTGCCATTTGTGGCCTTTATTTATTTGTTTATTTTTGAGACAGGGTCCCCCTGTGTAGCTCTGGTTTTCCTGAAACTCAATATGCAGACCAGGCTGGTTTCAAATTTAGATATACCTACTTGCTTCTATTTCCTGAATGGTGGGGTTAAAATTGTGCTAGGTAAAATTTATGGTTATTAAAGACATTTGATTTGTATTTCATTAGACAATTGAGTTTTCACTATAACTCAATTGACAAATCTCTTTCTTGTTATTTATTAATAGATTGTTTTTAAGAATTTTTATTATTGCTTGTTTGAAGCATGGTCTCACAGTCATTGAATTTGCACTTTTAAAATTGCAAGTTAGGTTGAATGTGTTTCTTGGTGAAGATTTGTTTTTACCTTATTACTTTGAGTAAAATATCTTTTCTTGACTGGTACATAAGGTGTAGAATTTTTAAATTTTTGTAGATGTCATATTGAGCAATTAGCAAAAGGATGTTTATCTTATGGAAAAAAGATTTGGTGGGAAGTTTTGGCTGCTATTTTGAAGAAGTTTGAAGGGCTCCTCCAGACTCATCTGGAATGAGGAAGTACATAGGCACAGGTTTCTAGAAGAGTGTGAGCAGTTGTCTCACACTTCCAGTGTGGTGGCTCACTCCAGTATGGAGTGGATTCTTAGAACATGATGAAGGCATGGTAAGGGAGGGCAGAGGAAGAGCAGAATGACTAGGAAGATGATAAATAGCCTCATGTGGGTAATTCCAGGATGGAGAGCTGCTCAGTCGTAGAGGGCTTGCTTCACAAGCGCAGAACAAACACGGGTCCCATGCCCAGTACTATAGGAAAACAAATAAGGAGAAAGGGAAAAATATTTCATTGCAGGTGAGTTGCTTCTCAGGGATCACCTGTCCAGCACTCTCTGGGCAGACAATGGGGAGACAAGCCCGATGTTTTTTCCATGGGTGAGGGGGTTTCCTAGAGGATTCTTTTCACCTTTGGGACCCAAGGAATCATGGGTACCATTTCTAGCCTAAGTCTCTCCCCATTATGTTCATGGTATTTTATTAAGTGTATTAAAAAAAAGTGTTCTCTTTCCCCAGACTCTTCATGCATGGAAAGCACAGATGAGAAAAATGGGCAAATTTGTAAGGCATGGGCTTTTTTTCATACTTCATTTGAAAATTTCCTTTCTGTAATAATTCCAAATTGAATTCAGCACAGATATATTAAAAACAGGGGCCTGAAGAAGGAAAATTAAAAAGGGGCCATAGTGTGTGTTCTTTAACAATTGCACTGCATCTCCATGCAGTTGAGTTTAGATTACAGCTGAGGTGCAGCCATAGAATCAGTATAGACCAGATGGCCTTAGTTTGAGAAGTCTAGCAGTTGCAGCAACCTAATTCTTAAAACCACTTTGTAGTAGGCACTTGTGCCCTATTTAACCTTCCACCGGTCTATGTTTTATGCCATACGTACTATTTTGTGGTCCTGTAGCTTCTTCATATATTCTGAAACCAAGAAATGTGCTATCTTCAGCTATCCAAACTGAGATTTGTTGCTGTGTATGATGATGTCACACCTGCTGTGAGTTCATATATACAGCTGCTGGGCTATCTCCGGAAGACAGTGTTAGTCATTCATAGCCATTCACTGCCTCTGGCTCTTGTGCTTTTTCTGCCACCTCTTCTGCAATGATCCCTGAGTCTTGGTAAGAGGGAGTGAAGTATGTAATATATTTAGAACTGAGTGATTTTCAATTTTTTGTTTATTCTATACTTATGAGTCCTTGCATTAGTCACCTTGCTGCAAATAGAGGCTTTTGTGATGGGGGCTGAGAAATATACTAACTTCTAGGTATAATAGTAAATCATTAGGAGTCAGATTAATAATATGTCCACTTAGCTAAATATTAGTAGTAAGTTCTTCTCTATGGCTTATGACCTGTGTAGCCATAGTTTCCTGGACTGAAAATAGTGTGAGGTACAGGTTTCATCCTGTGGGACTGAACTTAAATCCAATCAGAAAGGGGTTGGTTATTCCATTGACATTCATGTCACTATTACACCATAGGCAAATCTCTCCAGGACAATTATTATTGTATCTTACTAGATTCACAGAAGAGGATAGTTGATGATTACTCCAAAAGATTGCTGAGCACCTTCTATCACTATGAAAGCCAGTCAGTAGGGATTAAACTTCTTTCACTGCAGCTCAATTTTCTCATGTTGTACAATTCAAATATGTGGTGTGTTTAGCAATAGGGTCTTACCATCAAGTTATAGGAGGCCATCAAGAACATTGGCAATATCCTGTACTGAGTGAGTATTAATGGACCTGACTGGCCAGCATTCCAAAAAAGAAACCATTCATGACTGGGCTTTTTGTTAGTCTCTGGTGTCTATGAGAGGCATTGTTTCTCTTAGAGAGTAGCTTCATTTTAACTTTAAAAGATGTGTAAGTGTGTTAGGAGGATTATAGTAGTAGGTTTCCATGAGACATTTCTGAAAGGTTTTTAGTGTTATTTATTCCTCCTTATATTCACTCCTATAGATATTCTTGAAGCAGTTCAAATGATATGGTAGGTAAATTTTTTGACCTATACACAGGATTGCTAAATTAAAATGATCACAAAATAGTATAACTATTTTTAATTTTAAAAATATAAGTTCATTAAAATGCATAAACCAAAATTATTTTCACACAATGAAGTTATAGTTGCTTTTGTTTCTTTTTAATTAACTAACTTTTTCACAGTAATTTTATAATCTTTATTAGTAGCTCTTACTAAGGTTGTCTCAATTAAACAGGCTTATTTTCTAGCATGGATAGGTAACCTTTTGGGTCACAGAACCGAGACAATGTGTCTCGATCAATTTTCTGGAGTTAGATTTACAGAATGTTGCTGGAGTTCATAAGCAAATGAACAATGCTAGACAGGCCAGTGATACACGATCCAGACTGCAGTTAAATCTCTGTGAAACAGTTCATTTGTGAGCTGTGAATGATAGTGAGTGTGAATCAGAATTGTTGATATACTGACAACTAGTGTGAGTCTTAAGACATGCTGGCTACTCAAGCTCTTGTCTCAGTGTGTTTAAGACAAAGTTTCATGGGGATTTCTGCATTACACTGAGGAAGAAGGCTTTGACTGGGTTCCCTGGATATATGCTCACTCTGTCTTTTGTGAGCCCTGCACATCAACATACAGATGATGGGGAAAGCTAGCGAATGCTCAAGGGAAAGAAGATAATTTTAACAATAATTCACTGTAAAATAGAGAGAAAAATTCCCAAGAGGAAATAAGGTCTAAAGAAATTACAGGAACTATTAAGCCCATGATTCTGTTTATGGTAGGAACACTGACCAACAAATTCCAGCTGTTTCTCTTAGGGTTATAGAAGTGTTACAAGCCTGTTTATAGTTACTAAGCTGGAGACTCTAGCCTGAATTTTGTAGAGCCTCACTGGTTTGGTTAAGGTTTATCCAAATTCGTCTAAAGATCATTTCCTGTAGGAATGCAATTCTCTATCAAAATTTTATTTCTAAAATTCCCCTACCATATCTGCCCCTTCCCTGCCAATAGTTCTTTCCCCATAATGCTAGTTTAGTTGTATTTGCTTAATACTAAAATAGCACTTAAATAGTACTACATACTATTCCAAATGTCTCCAGTATGTTCATTTAGTTTCTTAGAATAAGTTTATAAGTTAGGGTCTATTATCTCTCAAAGCAACACAAAAGCTAGAATCTTAAGCAAAAGAATAAATGATTTATCTATATTAAAAATAAAAACTTTGGAATGGACAGATCTCCAGTGTGTGAATGATTGCTGAACAAGTATGAGGACCAAAGATCAAATCTTTAGCACATTTGCAAAAAGCAGGCATGACCAAATGAGCCTGGAACCATACCATTAGGAGCTGTAGAAAGGCAGATCCTGGGAGATCACAGGCCAGCCCAACCTATTTGAAACAATGGGCTTAAAATTCAGTAACAGATTCTGTCTCAAGGCAATAGATGGAGAGTGATAAAGACATACAATGTCCTCCTCTGACCTTTTATATTTGTTCACAGACATACAATGCATGCAAACTCATAACCATCCACACTCCCATATTCCCCCTCACCACAACACATTTAAAAAATTTTTTCTATCTGAAAAGTTAAGTATGAAAAAAAAAAGCTGTAGTCTAGAAGTAAATTGGAAAGCATATATTTGGCAAAGAATCTTTGCTTTGATTATTCAACAGTTCTAATAAGTCCATAATATACAAAGAAAAAGAAATAAAACAATATCTAGCATCTTGTGGCCATTAGGGCACAATATTGATTTTCTTTAAATGGGGGAATGCAGCTTCCATAGCTATAAGGTATCACTCCATCTCAGACTGATGGAACTTTAACTCTGATAGTAACAAACAGGTAAGAACATGGGCTGTGGTAGAAATAGCAATGGGCATGAAATCCTTTAGAAAGCTGTTTGGCCAAAGAGAACAGAGTGAAAGTTGTGTGTGACTCATTGTATGTGCCCTAGAGAAGGAAGCACATGTTACACAGAAATAGATAATTTACACAGAAGAACTATGAATAATGGAAACACTCTGCAGAGAAGGGATCATTAGTATAAAAGAAATGAATAGTATTAGTATTCATGCGCTAGTGAGACAAACATGCCAACGGTGTCAGCTACTCTTCTATTGCTGTGCTAAAACATTATGAACAACATGACTTATAGAAGGATGGGATTATGTGGCTTATGATTCCAGAAAGATAGAAGTCTTTCATGGCTGGGAAATGTGGCTGCTAGCATCAAGCATGGTGGCTGATAAGTTACATTTTTGAACTCTGAGAAGGAGGCAAAGAGAGCAAATTTGGGAATGGTATGGATCTTTAAACTCTCAAAACCTACCTCTAGGGATATACTTCCCCCAATAAGATAGTTTCTCCCAAATCTCTCCAAACAGTGTCACTAATGCGGAGTAAGTATTCAAATGCCTGAGACTCCTGGGGCTTCGTCTCATTCAAAGCACAGCATTCTACTTCATAGCCTCCATAGTCTTGGAGCCCTCTCATCATGTAAAATATTCAACTGTATTCAAAGTATTCAAATGCTTGAGACTACCAAGACATCATCTCATTCAAACCACGACATTATACTTTCTAGTTCCCATAGAACTGTGGCCATCTCATAATGCAAAATGCATTTAGTCTAACTTTGCAACTCCCCATAGTCATTCACAATCTTAGCCCTGTTTAAACTACAGAGACCAAATTCATTTCTGAAAATCCAGGCAATCGCTTAATTGTAAACCCTATATTTTAAAGAAGTCAATTACTTACTCCCAATATAGTCTGAAAGATAATATACATTACCACTCCAAAACGGAGGAATGGGACATAGTAAGGAAATAATGTACCAAAACAATACAAAAATGCCAAATTGTCTAGCTCCATGCCCGATGTCTGAGACCAAGTATTCAGATACCAGATATTATGGGTACATCATGTTCAAACCACACCACCAACCTCAAAATTGTTGTAGTATATTAAAACAAGAAATGTTCACTGTATAAAATAAATGAGCCACATATCCATGTTTGACAAACTGGATAGACAAATTAATGACACAAATAAGAAGAGAAATTGCAGTACAAACACAAAACATGTTGCTTATGTTAATTAGGAGTTCAATGAAAAAATGCATATTTATTATAAATACAGTAAGATGAAGAGATACACAGATTCAATTAAAATACTTTGTTTAATTAAATAGAAGCACAAATGTAATATAAAATTCTACCTTGAATAGAGTGGTGAACAAACATAATATAAACACTTTATTATGAACATAAAGATAAAAATATGTGATATAAATAATATAGCATAGAGATTCAAAGATATAATCAAAATATTATACCACAAATACAGATATAGCAAAATACTATAGCATAGATACAGAGATACACAAATGTAATATAAATACTGTAGCATCAATAGAGACACATATAAATATAATATAAGTATTATGCCATCAATAGGGACACACTCTTCCTAAGTGGGTCTGAAGTCCAATTAAACAGATGTTGATTATCATTAATGTATGTGTATCACTACTGCACCTTTAGGGATATCTTGCCATGATGAGCATTGTTGTGGTTCATAGTCATCATAACTTAGTACAACTATTAATTACATCTCTTCCTTGGTACTTTACATAACAACCTCTGGTATTAGGAAAGATCGTTCTGAAGGAAAAAGCTTTTGGGTTAGATCTAACTTGACTCCTTCAGGTCTGAAGTACCATAGTATCTTCAGCAATAGGTGCTTATCTTCAACTTCTAGGAGGCAATCAAGGGGCAACAGAAATACTTTATATTGTCTTGGGAGCTTCTTGGGCTCTCTCGGCAACAATTCATGGGGGTTTCTCATATCAGATACTGGAGTTTTTGTTAGGGTATGGCTCTTAAGGGGGCATAATTTTATTTAAAATGTATACATTTGTATGTACATACACTTATATGTATTAAAGTTGATTTTAGGTAAATATAAATTTATATAATTACTTATGACTTCCTAAATATCATTAGTGTTATTTATTCCTCCCACCCTTTCCTTTTCTATTGACTTCCAGTCCTCCCCCCTAATTAAAGACTTCCATTTTCTCATTTATACCTTTATATCACCTCTATCCTGGTATTTTCCTCTTTAGTGTTTCCTTCAGCCCCATGGCTACTCTTTAGTGTCCTGGTACTGTCATTTTCTGGGTTATATTTTCACATTTTAAGATTTGTAGCTAGGAACTACAGATGAGAGAACATGTAGCATTTCTTTCCGGGTCTAGGTTTACTTGCTCAATATGATCATCTCTATTGATTCCTGTTACCTGAAAATGTCATAATTTCAGTTTTTCTATAGAACTCAATAGTATTCCATTGTGCATTTGTGCCACATATTCATCATCCATTCATTAGTTGAAGGGCATTTAGACTTGTTTCCATTCTGTAATATGTTGAGTCTTATTCAGAAAACTCCTACACCTACATCCTATAGGCTATTGCCTCTGTTTTCTATCTGTTAAAGAATTTTAGGTTTCACATTGAGGTTTTTGATCCATTTGGAGTTAATGTTCATGCAAGGTAGTAGATACTAATTTTATTTTTCTACATGTGAAGATACTGTTTTGTTCATGATGCGATCTTTTCTTCAGTGAATGTTTTTGAAATATTTGTTAAATATCAGATGGCAATGGTTACATGTTCATGTGTTTGTCTTCTGTTTTAGTCTGCTGGTCTACATGTCTGCTTTTGTGACAGTAACATATTGTTCTTATTACTATGGCTCTGTAATGTATCTTGAAATCTGAAGTTATAATCCCTTCAGCATTTTCTTTTTTTTTTCAGTCTATATGGGATCTTCTGTGGTTCTAAATAGATTTAGGATGATGTCTTTGGGTTTCTCATGTATAGCTTTTATTAAGATATGTTCAATTTGGTTTTTATGTCTCGAGGACTTTTATCATGAACATATGTTGGCTTTTGTCAAAGGCATTTTATTAATCTATTGAGATGATCAATATGTGATTGATCAAGATGATGTGATTGTTGTTTTTAAGTCCAATTATATGACAATTATATTACTATATTGACTGACCTACTATCATTGCATCTCTGGGATAAAGGCAACTTGATCGTGGTGGATAGTCTCTTTCATAGATATTAGATATTTTACCAAATATTTTGATGCCTGTGGGATGGATGATGATCTTTAGTTTTCTTTTTCTGCTATCTTTACTTCATTTTAATAATAAAGTAATACTGGCTTCAATGAAGTAGTTTTTAAGTCTGTCTCTCTCTCTTTCTCTCTCTCTCTTTCAGTGAATTAGCTATAGCTCCTTGAAAGTCTGGGAGAATTCTGGAATAAATCCTTCTGGTCATTGCCTGTGTTTGCAAAGCTTTTTATTACTGTTTTAAGTCCTTATTTTTATTGGTCTGTTTAGGTTTTGGTCTCCTTTTGGTTTACCTTTGATGGTTTGGATGAATCTAGAAACCTGACCACTTCTTTAAGATTTTCAACATGATGGAGTGCAGGTTTTAAAAGTATTTCATTATAATACTCTGAGTTTCTTTGGTACTTGTTGTAACATATCCCTCCTCCCTTTTGAATCTGTTAATTTGGGCCATATCTGTTTTTCTCTTTAGTAGATGGGCTGAGGGTTTGTAGATCTTGTTTATCTTCCCAAACAACAGTCGTATTGAATTCTTTAATTCTTAGTATCATTTTCTGTGTTTCTCTTTTGTTAATATTTTGCTCTGATTTTTATTATATTTTGCCATCTACTCTATTTAGGTTTGTTTGATTCTTGTTTTTCCAAATTCTTGAGTTACATCATTAAGTCATTTATTTGTGCTCTTTCTGATTTTTTAATGTAGGCACTTAATGCTATAAATTTCTTTCATAGGAATGCTTTTAATGTGTCCGGATGTTCTGTTGTATTGTGTTTTCATTTTCATTTAGTTCCAAGATTATTTTGCTTCTGTCGTGATTTCTTCTCTCATTCATTTGTCATTCAGTAATAAGCTGTTTAATCTTCATGAGTTTGTGAACTTAGTAAAGATTTATTTGCTTTTGATTGTAAGTTTTATTGCGTTTGTTGTTTTTTTCTTTTTTTTTTTGTTTTCTACAATGTGGTATACTTTAGAGAGGCTTCCATGGGCTGTTGAGTAGAATGTACATTCTTTGTGATTTGGGTAGAATATACTATAGCTAAATATCAGTCAGGTCTATTTGATATATGATAATATTTAATTCTGATGGTTCTGTGTTTATTTTTTTGTCTAGATGACCTATCTATTGAAAGTGCAGTGCTGAAGTCACTTACTATTAATGGATTTAGTATTAATTTGTGTCTTTACTTCCAAAAGTTTGCTTTATATGAAATTGAGTACTGCAAAGCTTGACACATATGTGTTTAAGCTTGTAAGGTATTTTGATTAATCATTCTTTTGATTAAAATGAAATGTCCTTCTTTTTCTATTTTGATTAGTTTTGGTTTAAAAACCTTTTAAAAAATATTGGGATAACATGCTTATTTCAAGTTCCTGTTTTCTTGAAGTACTTTTCCACCATCTCTTCACTTTAGGGGTGTGCATTTTTAAACTTCTAGTTTCCTGTAGACAACAAAAAGGTAGGTTTTGCTTCTTAGTCCAGTAAGCTTGCTTGTGTCTTTTGTTTGAGTGTTGAGGGCATTATTATTTAAAATTACTATCAAAAGTATATGTTGATTATAGTTATTTTATTGTTTTTTTCTCTCTGCCGTTTGTGTTTCAATAATTTTAACATCACTTGTTTACTTTCTACAGTCTCATGGCTATGCTTATTTGTCTCTTCAATCTGAAGTATCACTTCTGTGGGGCTTGCATAATTTCTTTTAGCCTGTCTGTAATATGAACAGTTTTTTCCCATATGTCATTATGGCAGATAGTTTTGGGGTACATTAATCTAGGTTTACACCTGTGTTCTTTGAGAACTATAAGCACATTGTTCCAGACTCTTCAGGCTTTAAAACTCCCATTGAGAAATCAGATGTTGTTCTGCTGTGTTTTCCTTTGTATGTTGCTTATACTTTTTTCTCTTGCAGCTTTCAATACCCTTTCTTTTTTTCTGTATATTTCTTGTTTTAACTATGATACTCCATAGAGGATTTTCCTTTCTGGTCCTATCTATTTGGTGTTCTATGTGCTTCTTGTATCTGTATGGGTGCCTTTACTTAGTTTGGGGAAGTTTTATTCTATAGTTTGTTGCAGTCTTTTTATGAACCTGGGATCCTTCTCCTTCATCTGTGCTTATACTTTGAAGATTTGGTCTTTTATGATATCCCACACACAGTTCCTGAGCATTTCTTTTATGTGTTTATTTTTTTAAATTTTATAATTATTGATTTTGTGTGGTATAAAATCTCTATTTCATCTTTGACCCCTGATATTCTATCTTCTGCGTGACACAGTCTACTGGTAAGCCTATCCCTGTCGTGAGTTTTTAAATTGGGATATTGAGTTTTTCATTTCCATCTTCATTTCAGCTTAAGTTTTCATCAATATTCTTTGCATTGAATTTGATTTTATAATTCTAGATTGTCTTTGGTATTTCATTCAGTTTATACTTTTGTTTTCTTGGACATTTCTCAAGCATTTGTTCTCTTTAAGTTCATTATTTTAGTGTATTGAGTTATCTTATTGTGTCTTCTTTAAAGTCTTTGAATTATTTCATGAAATTTTTGTTTTTTATTAATTTTCTGTTTCTTGGGATTGGTATAGATTATTCTCATTGGAGAATCTATAGAATGACAGACTTTGTGGGAGGTGTACTATCTTAACTTTTAATATTATATTTTTAAATGTGATCTGGGCATGTGGAATTATTTTGTTATTAGTATGCCTCATATGAGTTTCTTGACTGCCTTGGGATGGAACAGCATCCATAATATACCAGTAAGGCCTGAGTTTGGGAAATCATTAGAGCAGACATGGTTCCAGGGAGTTAAAATTGAACCTCACACAGATGTGTAATCACAGGTAGGTCTGGACACCAGGAGGGAACATGTGAGCTTGGTTCAACACACTTACTCGACTACACCTTAGCGTTTGTTGTATCTGGATGTTCGATGTGATAGGGAAAGTTAGGGTCAGGAGGGCTGAAGAGCCTGGGCTGATTTACAGGGAATGGGATTAGGGTGAGCCTGGGGCCTGGAGAAAAGTGCAGACAAGCCTGATCAGACAGAGCTTGCAAAGACAATGTGTAATTATTACTAATTCTGGAGATTGGAGTAGCATGAAAGTAAGTAAGGGTTCGGGGCATTTACTGGATTGTAGCTAGGCACACAATGTGGAATTCAGGCAATTTGGAAGTTGGATGTTGTGTTGACAACTGGATTGGAAGAGGAGGGCAATCAGAGCACAGCTTGGCCCACCTGGGTCTATACCACATGCACTTTCTACAAGGGCCTTGGTAGGAAGTAGAGCTGGGTTCTGCCAAAAAAAAGGAGACAGTCTGAGAGGAGGGGATCCTAAGGCTAGTGGTAGCAGGACTAGGGAGACCTGAATGGAGGAGAAGGGAAGAAGAGCACCTTTTCTATGTCATTTTATTGTTACCCTTTCTTAGCTTTCATATCATCATGTTCATTTATTTACTAATATATTATCAAATAATTTAGTACATATTGATGAAATGTTTAATGTGTAAAAAATGAGTAACGTAGAACTGATGAAATGGCTCAACACATTGTCCTGTAAGTCTGACAACTTAAGTTCTGTTCTTGTAGCACAAGACTGATCACCTAAGTTTGAACCCTGCAACTCACTTAAAGGCAAAAGGAAAGAATGAGGTCAAGAAAGTTTTCCTCAGACTTCCACGTGTATGCCTCCTACTCAGTAATAATAATAATAATAATAATAATAATAATAATAACTATAAAAAACAAAAGAGCCTTAATTTTGTATAATTTTGCATATGTCACAGACTCTGTTCTTTTCTTTTTTCTTTTAAAAACTTTTTTGTACAATATGCTTTGATCATATTTTTCCCCTTCCTCAAATACTCCCAGATACAACCCTCTCTTCTGTTCATCAAACTTCATGGCCCCCATCTGTCTCTCAAACTGCAAGAATAACAACTCCAAAAACAAACAAAGGGGGGGGTTGTGAAATCAAATTTGTCCCGGACAACTTCTCATCCACTGAAGAAAATTCTCTTCTTTTCTTTCTCTCAGAAGATGTCAATTAGAAGTAGTTTCTTGGCTGTGGTGGAAATCTGTACTCATCCTCCCTACTTCATGCTGGGATTTTTGTCTGACTTTAACTTGTGTAGATCTTATGTGGGTATATGGCTTCAAATGACACATTGCTATACCCATAGAGCAGTGTGTCACTCAACCCTCATCAGTAAAGGTGTCAATGGGAATTAGCACAGAGACACACAATTGGACAGAGAATTAGAGACTTTAGAAAACTCAGTATTAAACTGAATATCTTTACCAAACCCCTGCCCTCCATGCTCAGGGATCTATGCAGAAGAGATGGCAACAAAAGTTGATGAGTCAGAGATGGTGTCCAACTATTCCGGGGAAAGAGTTTTCCAGGTACAACGGGGCTGATCCTCTTATCACAGAGACTTTGCCCTTTGTTAGGAAGAACTATGAAGAAATGGAATGATTATCTTTGAGTTCCTTAAAAATCCTTTCAGCCAGCAAGGGAAGAGTCCACATTTCTTTGACTTCTCATTGTCATTAAACATTTTGAAGCCAGCTGGCTGTGGGTAGAGGCGCACAGGCCTCATCTAGCTATGCATTCACATGGGCTCCACACACTGTCATGACTTCTAAGGTCTGGGTAGAGACATGCAGGCTCCATCCAACTGGGACTCAACACAAGGTCAGCATGCACACTCCCATTGCTTGTCAGAGCTGAGGCTTTGACCTCGTACTTAGCTCTTGAGATGAGATGAAAAGGAACCTTTAAACTCTTTGGCCTCTGCACAGCAGTGTTTGTTGGTACCTCTTTAAACCGTCTCTAAGTGTCCTAGTTGTTGGCCTGGTAAAAGCCTGATTTATTGTTTCCTGCTCAGCTTGACTCTCTGCCTCCTCCTTCCCTATGGTGGAGCTGCAAGCCTAATGAGGACCAAGCGAGATTCCTGAATCTAGTCATCACTGAATCCCGAGAGGCCTCAGTACAAAGACGTTTTATTATAGGAAAAGGCATAAACAAATGGTAACAAACAGCAACAAAAAGTAAATATAAAGATGTATTTTAAAAATTCCAGAAACTTAAACTTTTGTGACCACAAGCTATCTAACAGATAAGCAGTAATAGATTGGCTACTCTAGAAATTACTAACATTTCAGTGCTGATCTGCAATCATGGGAGATTTTATTGTTATATTTATTTTTATTGTGAGTGGAATTGCTGCCAAATAAATATCATTTGTTGGTTACTTATCATATCCTGCTATAAGTAATTTACAGCTATTATACTTTTTGTGAAACACGGACAGTTTGGGTAAACAGGCTGACCCAGGAATACAGACCTGGGTGATGTTAGGATTAAAAGTCACTCTTGTCTCAGTTAGTGACAAGTGATGCTATCTTCCAGATATGTCAGCGCTCTGCTGGGAGGTGAGCCTTGGCACAGAATGCCGACTTGAATTTGATCCGAGATAACACTTCCATGTTTTAATCTTCAAAATACAAGCTAATGAATCAGTTCAGACTTGTTACTGGAGAAACAGACATTCTGAAGCTCCAGGGTTGACAATCAAACAGCTAGAAAGATGGCAGGAGCGGCCAGGTCCAGGCAATTGATTCCCCAAAATTCCTCCATTTTCCCTTGCAATCCTGGGAAGATATAGTAATTCCACTGTTGGTGGCTTACAGTTTGGCTACAGTTTGAATTTTCATTAATTTTCACATTACAAATTCAGCGCAGAAAAAACAAAAACAAAAACAAAACAAAACAAAAAATTGGCTGAGAGCTCTGAGACTTTCAAATCACACCCACAGAACTAGGAGGAAGCATTTCACTAGCATGGGTGATTACCCTATCCCATTCTGTAGATAATTTTCTCCAAATTCTCACAGTAAAGGAAGCCAAAGCAGCATATTTTTGTCACCATTATTTTGAAAGATTGCCACATAGGAGAAAAGGTCATGTCACAAGCTGAGTTCTCTAAACCCTTGTGTCCTCAACAGTAAGGACTATAATTCTCATTATGATGGTGTGAGGGCTAGGAATAATAGAGGCAGAGCATTTCTTCTGGTGCCTGGTGCACAAGCATGCAGGCAGCGCTGAGTTGCTGCTCTCCAGCTGCCTCATCAAGTCTCTGAGACTCTCAGCTGCATGCCTCTTACTCAGTTGTGCTGCTAGGAGCCCAGCAAAATTACAGCTAACTCATGGCTTTGGATCTAGGATGGAATTTCTGCTTTGCTGTAGAATATTTATGTGCATTCAAAAGGTTATTTTTTCTTCCTTAGTTCCTTTACTTCCTTATGTTCTTCTGTCTTTCCATTCTTGCCACAAATGCAAAGATCTTGGGTTTGTTTGCCAACTATATTCTTAGTTCTGAGGATATGGTAGTCAACCAGGAAGTGCGCCTTTCCTGTTAAAGCAGGTTGTGGGCCTGGGGAGTAGATAGTTATATAGATTTGATTGAAGATAGTAA
>JAQHUG010000030.1:580774-591293 GCA_028555095.1 Dicrostonyx torquatus
TCTATCTGGAAGTCTTAGAAATATAAATATGAAGAACAAGCCAGAATCAAGATATTTATCCTTATATTATGGTGTTTCTATGAAAAAACTTGATTTTTAGTACTTCAAAATAAATTATATTATTTCAAACTACATATAGTTAAAAATTATGGGACTGGCTGGGTGGTGGTGGCGGCACATGCCTTTATTTCTAGCACTCAAGAGACAGAGGCAAGTGGATCTCTATGAGTTCAAGGCCAGCTTTGTCTACTAATTGAGGTCCAGGACAGTTAGGGTTTCACAGAGAAACCATGTCTTGAAAACCAAAACAACAAAAAGCGACAACAAAAAATTATGGGGCTGAAATTAAAATGTATATGTTATATAGCCTCACATAACCTTGATCTGATCCTTCTGCTCTCACTTCCCAAGTGCTGAAATCCAGGAATGTGGAACTAAACACATTTGTAAGATTTTGTACCCATTACAGTTCAAGAGAAAGGAAAGTCATTGTGCTTAATGATAAGAAATAATGCTTTTATGTAGAAGCTGGTTACTGTATACATGTGTAGATGTCTTTACAATTCTTACATCCCAGTGAAGATTAACAAGTAATTAGAGCCAGTGACTGTGGCTATTAATGGTTTTCTGCCTTGTTGGTAGCTTACCTTTAAAGCACCATTTTATTTTTAGTTTTGAGGAATTTTATAGTGCTCTAATTTGGTATACTGTACTTGAAACCTAAGCAACATTTTATGCCATGATTTCATGCTCACATTGCAATTATGAAGAATATATCTGTAGATCACTCAAAAACATTATAATTCACTGCACCCCCCCCTCAATGTTTCCTTTCCAGGTATGCTTTGTCAAGGAATATATAGGCTAGAATGAGGAGGAAGCATTCCACCTGCCTGGGTGGCGGCACTGACAGCAGGACCACTCAGGTCACATTCTATAGATAATTTTCTCTAAACTCTCAGGGTAAAGAAAACCAAAATAGCATATTTTTGTCACTATTAGTTATTTTGAAAGATGGCCACATAAGAGAAGATCTCATCTCCTCTCTTTAGATTGTAAAACATGCTATTTGTCTGTACCTAGGTTTGCAGAAGAAGTAACCACCAAGTGGCTTTGTCTCTTTGAAGGAAGTGGGATCCCATACGGCCCAATCAACAGTATGAAGGATGTGTTCTCTGAAGCCCAGGTTTGCATTTTTGAATTTTCTGGTTGCTTTTCAAAAAAATCCTTATTGACATATATAAAGGAACAATAACCATTGATCGTAAGTCTAAATCTGATATGAGATTTTATTATTTGATTTAAATTGCTTTTGGGTCTAAAATAAAAAAAAATCACAATTTAGAATGAACTAGCTGGTCACAGTCATACTTACAAGTCTGCTAGATCCAGCTTACTTAAGCTACCTAAAATTTCCAAAGTCCAGAGCATTAATATTTTCCTGAAAAACATAAATATAGCCCGGGGTCAGGACACAGAAATCCCCATTTATAGAAATAAATATGATGTTTCAGAGTTACTATCCACTCAGATCATATTGCTGTCTCAAAATGTGCAGAACCAGTCCTACTTAGATCTGTAGAGTTCAATCTTTTTATGTGTTTGGTAATAGTGTGATGTACCAGGATTGAGATCAGGTGGATGGGATGTGTGCTGAGCAGGAGAAGGGGCACCTTCTTCTACCGCACTCTTCAGGTTTTGCTGCTATCACACTGTTTTGATTTTGTTACTTCAATTACCATAGCAAATAGAAGAAACTTGCTATATCTCAGATTCATGTAATAACCTACAAAACCAAGAGAACTCGATATTTATTCTATGAATATTTTACTATGACTCAGGAATCTTGACAGTTTCTAACAGTTGCAAAATTATGCAGTATTTCTTTCTTGAGTTCTTCATCCATATATATTAGAAGTTTTTAATTTTAAATGAATTATTTGAAATAACACAGTTTTCGAAAGAAGAAAACTGTTGGAAAGTGAATGTCGTTAACATGAGTGCTTTTATTTTACATAGTAGATGTTCACTTCAAGGAAATGTGAATGCATTGAGTAGTTAGAGGACTTACTGTAGAAAAGTAGAGAAATTCAGAAATTCTTCTGTTTTGTTTTCCTCTCAAGAATGTGAAATATTATTTTCACAATAAAATAATAGTAAAGTATTAGGGGAAGGTTAGAGGGCCTGTCTGGTATGTGTTGTGTGACAAGAAGAGACCCCAAATATCAGGACTTTATGTCTGCTGACTCCTGGGAAGAGGTGGTCATGCGCTCATATGCCTGTTTACCAGAAAGCTGGTTGGCTCACTTTATGTTTTTAACTGTTGCTCTAAGCTAGGGTTGTAAGATGTGTAGGACTGCCAGCTTTTCTCAATTTAGGGTACATTTCCCCAGAGAGATCTCTTAAAGTTTATTCATCAGCATTTTTGCTATTCCATGTGTGTGTTTTTTAAAATTAGGAATAAGGATACCAAATCAAAAGTGAATTTCTATAATGTTAATATTGCAAGATTATCTAATTTTAAGTTTTTTAAAAATTTTTCTAAGTACCATACAACAGTTCCTCAAGTGGTGGGGTGATTCAGAGAGAATATAGGCTCATTGTGATGATATTTTGTTGTTGTGTAGAGCTAGCTACACTAGCTAGTCATAGAGTCGAGGCAGTAGTGGCACATGCTTTTAATCCTAGCTCTCGGGAGACAGAGGTAGACAGATCTCTGCAGGTTCAATACCACACTGGGTTAAGTGAGATTGAACCAGTCTGAAAGAGAAACAGAGCCAAACTGTGGCTCACACCTTTAGTAGCAGCACTAGGAAGGTGGAAACAGAAAGTGATATCGCTGGATGGAGATAGGAATACAAGGCTAGAGATAGGAGCACAGGATTAAGTCTGAGGTCTCATAGAGGCATTCAGTTTGAGGATTCCTAGAGATAGGATAACCCATTTGGTCTGAGGATTTGATAGATGTAGGAACTAGTAACTGGCTGCTCTGTTTCTCTGGTCTTTCATCATTTATCCCTATATCTGACTCAGGGTCTTTTGTCATGAAAACCAATTAGAAATGGCACTACAATCCATATTTTCATAACTAATTGTCCCTTGTAGTCCATCTTAATTACAAATGAAATTTAGTTAATTTAATACTTTTCATTGCAAATCAATTTTATTTGGATGGCAAAAATTTCTTGGTATTAGTCTATGGCATATTGTTTTATTAATTAGGCTATTTGTCAATTTCAGAAAAATGATATTATTTGTCAGATACCATCTTCTCATATCACCTTCAAAGACTAAAAAATGCCCTCTTAACCCACCAAAAGTGAATTCTAATTATCATAGTTTTATCATCAGAAGTATTTAGTTACTCTGATTGCTATTGATAATTGAACCCTAGAAGCAAAAGACAGTTGTCTTCTTCATTCACAATCTGAAATTTCTTTGGAATCCAAGTACTGAAATATAGGGAGCAATGTACTCTTAACATTATGAGAATAATAAAAGATGACTGTGAAGTTTTCAAATGGTCTTACTTGTTCCATCCAAGAAATGGATTGCCTTCTTCCCCTCTGAGTGAAGTGCTTATTTGCCTAAAATTTTGAATTTTGAAAGAATTTTACAATGTGGGGGAAATCATGGTTTAAAAATGTATACGATACTTTTGGAAAATGCATTAATGCAACATGTAAAGTTGTTCATTTTGCCAACTTGTTGGCTTATTATTAACCCTATCACTCAGGAAGTTGAAGCAGACAAAATGTCATGAGTTCAAGGCCTCCCTGGGCTACATAGCAAGTTCCAGGCCAACTGGGCTAAGAGTAAGACCCTATCTCAAAAACAAAACAAACAAAAATGGTCATTTAAAAGAGTATTTTATTTATTCAGTTTCCTTATTGTGTTTACAATGTACCAAGTGGTAGGAATTTAGTACAAATTTAGTATTCTATGCATTTCTGAAAAATAAATTCGAAAGTGACTGAACTAACAGGTATTCAATAATATTTGTAGATTGATGAATCATAAAATGAAAATTTAGTTAAGTGGGAATAGTACAGGTTTCCTAAAATTTCGAGTGGTTTTTCTGTGCCTCGGAAAAAGGGTTGATCAACTTTTTCTTTAGGATTAGTTGAATTGTTTTTGACGACCTTAGGAGACTGAATGCAAAATATTTTCAGGATTGGATACTGCTTTTATGAGCATTCTAAACTATAGTTTCCTTAAATATTAAACATTAAAATAAAATTTTAACTCTCTGTTGACAGTATCAGATGGGATGTTAGCACAGAGTTGGGGTACAAAGAAGGCTGCATGCTAGCTCAATGTAATGGCTGCTTTCATTATAATGGTGCTTGTGGTGATTTTGAATGAGAATGTGTGCCCACCAGGCTCATATGTTTGAAAGCTTAGCATCCAGATGGTAGAACTGTTTGGGAAGGATTGGGGTGTGGCGGGAAGGATTGGGGTGTGGCCTTTTGGAGTAGGTGTGTCACCATAAGAAGGCGTTGAGGTTTCAAAAGGCTCATTCTTTTGAATTCTCAACTTGGTCTCTCTGCCTCACGCTTACAGATCAAGATGTAGCTCTAAGCTACAGCTCCAGAACCGTGCATATTTGTCTTCTGTCATGTTTCCCACCCTCTGAAACAGTAAGCCCCAAGTAAATTCTTTATTCTATAAGTTTTGTTGGTCAAAGTGCCTTACCAGAGCATCTGTAAGTATTTAAGATGGTGCCCTTTATGTTTTATTCTTGTTATAGGTTACTCTAGACTTATCTATGCCCATGGACAGAGTCACATCCAGTCTAGCTATATAAACCATTCACTAAAATCATACTCTGATATCATCTTATGAAAATGTATTAACAAATTCTTTGCCAGAGTGTGCAGCCCTCACTCATTTGAGATTGACACTTTTTTTTATAGTTTTTAATTTTCCATAGAACATATTTTTTTTTGAAGTATGATTTCTGTTTGAAGTGTCATATTCTTTTCCTCTGGTGAATTACAGAGTTTCTTGGCCCTGGGTACAAGGAACTGGTCACTTGCATTCAGATGTGGGGATGGGTCACTGGTTCTGTGGCCCGATGCCCCATGTGTGCTGTGCCAGCACAGCTGCTTGCTCAATTAGAAATCATTTTGGGTGAAGTACAAGGCCTGGGACAAGGCACAGGAAGGAAGTCCCTGATGAAGTGAAAAGCAGTATTTCCAGCTCTGGAGGTGGGGAAGGAAAATGGGGAACTCAAAGACTAGAAGAGAATTTTGTGTGCCAGTTATCAAGTAGGCCACTTACTTTCCACCAATGATGAGAAATTCTTAGTAGAAAATGAACATTTACTTGATGGTAAAAATTATTCCCAACCCAAAAATTTCATCATATGTTTGTTTTCCAAGAAAAGTTGAATTTTTATCCCAACTGAAAAGCAACAGATGATACATTTTGTCTTGGCTAAATGGAAGGTTGTCTACTTTTTAATCCTCTGATTAAATGATCTGATCTTTGAATGGTTCATGTGACCCCTGTGAGATCCACTGTTAATCACAAATACTACAAGGGCTTTGGCCTGAGTGTACTAATAGTTCTGAGATGTTTTGATTCAAAACTCTTGAAGTGATAGTTTTATTGTTTTCCTCCTCCAATGACAAATTATACGAGGGAGACTCTATGCATTATACAGAGTAATATAGATTATCTACATGTATATCTTAATAGCTAGCCTGTTTCCAAGTGCATTCTTAAAATAACTGTTTTTTTAATTAGGCCAAGATTGTGCAGTACATTAAAGGAATTCTCAAAACGTTTCAACAGCTTACTAGATGACCTCAGCATGGTCTTATGAACATGCCCTTGGGAACATGTGCATGAGATGCATTGTGGTTTGAGGGTTTCCAACTCGAACAAACTTAAAAGAAAAATGCAGCTTTTAATAGAAACTATTCAAATTCTTGCAAAACTAGATATGGATTCTACTACAGAGGGGGGTTTTGAAGCACCATTACCTACACTGAGATCAAGGGGCACTCCAACCTGCCTCAGGATTGCCCTGCAGAATCTTTCTTGAGTATCATCATCTTATATTGAACTGTTTAATTAATAAATATGAATGATCAGAGAACCCAAGATTTCTGCATCCTTGATGTCATGACCTGAGGGTGGGGAAGAAAGGCGAACGGTGTCACAAATGGGTGTTATTTGCCATAGTTTCCCATTTGTACCACACAAGTTGAATATGTCAGGTGTAAGACATCACCAGGAAGCATCACTTCTGAGAAATATTGTGAGAGAAACATCAGGATTATTGAAATATCACAGCTGGCCCTGATTTTAACTGGTGCCAAACACCTGCAACTCTAACAGGAACCAAAACAAAACCCCACCCTGTGGCGGCGTGCCATCTCTTAACAGCCGTCTCTAACTTTGCATCCCATCAAATTTAGTTTTAACATTTCCTACAGGAATCTTATTCTTCTTGTCCCAGAAGGTCATTACAACTCCTTTTGTAAATATTTCGTATGGGATAAACGTATCATAGAAACAAAGTGAAGTATTGAAATACTTGATGGCTGCAAACTGTTGTTTTCATCTCATCATTTGTGAAAGTCTGTGAAGTTAGTGGTTTTATTAATCTCAAGGCTAGCTCATATTTTCTAAGTGATTTTATTTTAGCCCATTTGGAAAAATTTCTGAGCATCTGGAAAAAGACTTTAATATGCATATAATAAGCATCAGAGGAACCACAAAATTAGTGGCTGCCTTTCGACAGACACACACACACAACACACAGACACATATACACACTGAGTACTGATACTAAATATTATCTTTGATTAATGTTATTCATTAACAGAGTTGCTTGGGTTTCAGGGAGTTATACAAGGCTTATATCCTTATCTAATACTGTAGGAAAATGCCTGGACTCTGTCTATAAAATGTAATTTATATAACAAGAAATCTGTTTGTTGTGGGAATTCTATCTGTTTAGCCAATGACCTTTGGAACAGCAAGCCCTAGGGCATGGTCCTTTCTGCATACATGACTATTCAAAAGCTGAGGAGAAGGAGTCGCGCACTCTCTTACTTTCTTAATACTTCTGTGGTAGTTTTAATGTAATTGGCCCCCATAATCTTACAGGGAATTGAACTATTAGGAGCTGTGACTTTGTTAGAGTGGGCATGGCCTTGTTGAAGGAAGTGTGTCACTGTGGGGGTGGGCTTTGAGGTTTTCTATGCACAGGATCTCAGTAAACTTCCTGTTGCCTGCAAAATGCAGCACTCTCAGCTATCTCTCCAGTACCACACCTGCTCACACATGCTGTGGTCCCTGCCATGATGATAATGTACTGAACATCTGAAATTGTAAGCCACCATCTCAAATGAATGTTCTTTATAAGAGTTGCCATGGTCATGGTGTCTCTTTACAACAATAGAAACCCTAACTAAGATGAGTTCTGTGATTATATTGTATTCATGCTTTAACAAATATAGCTTGCCTGAATATCAGAGAAGCAGAGTAGCTAGCCACTAGCTCTTACCTCTATGAAATCCTCAGACTGAAATCCTCCTTTATCTCAAGTCCTCTCACTTAATGATGTTTCTACAAAAGCTCAGACTGAAGCTTGAGCTCCTGTCTCCTACTGCCATATATTCCTCTCTTTTCCCAGCCACATCACTTCCTGTCTCCACCTCCCTAGTGCTGGTATTAAAGGAGTGAGCCACCACCACTTGGCTCTGTTACACTCTCAGACTGATTCAATCTTGTGTAGCACAGGGTGGCCTTGAGTTCATAGAGATCTGTCTGCCTCCTCTGTCTCCCCAGTGCTGGGATTAAAGATGTGTGCTACCATTGCCTGGCCTCTATGGCTAACTGGTGTGGCTAGATGTCAGGCAATCTTTATGTGTTATAGCAAAAATATCACCACAAAGTTCCTCACAAGCAAATGTAATATGAAAGATAAAATTTGCATTTATTACTTATTTTATTACTTACAAGTTATTTGATTTATGGGATCTGGGCATGATATGTCCAACTTTTGAAGAAATGATGCATTTTAAATTTATGTGAATAGCAAAAATTTGAATTTGTTTTATTTTAAAATATTATGTGTAAGACAGAAACATCCAATTTTTTTTTTTTGGGTAGAAGAATCCAAGTACAATATTTGTGTTACAATTTAAGAAGAAACTTGGTTAAATATAAGGCTATCATTATATACATATCATGCTAATTTTAAATAGACATATCTAGGAAGCTTAGGTAACTTCTAAACACACATTAACTTGTTTGAACCATAATTCTGATTTGCACCTAGATAGCCCACTGGAATGCCTTGTGCAGTATCTGACTGAACCCTTCAGGAAATGTAAAAGGCATGCTTTGGACCCAAAGGAAGCCACAGCAATTGAGACTACTCATTCTACAAACAGGAATGGGTGGCCGCTGTACGTTTTGTCTCCTATTAGGAATCTTGTATGGGAGGGGCTGGATGGTGGAGGACCACAAATGAAGAAGACACACTGTCAAGCAGGAGGTGGCAGTCTGCTTTTTGGAGAAAGTGTTCTGTGCCATTGAAGCATTATAACTAAATGCTGAGTGTCTGAATAGCCAGAGATGATGCACATAAGTCAGTGTGAGATTTCCAGTTAGTAGTTTAACTGAAGTTTGGAATATGACAAAAAACTGCCTTCATTTTGAAACTTGACAAAGAATTCTTCATCCCTTTAAATGCTTCTTGTAATTAGTCAATCACATTTTTATTGATTTTCCCCAGTAATTAGGAAGATGACAATGTAGGGTTCCAGCTTTTACTGTTTAGTGATCTTGACATACCTCATATCTGAGGATACGGCAGTTTTCTTGGTATCTTATAAATGTCTTCCTGTGTCTGTCTTTAACACTGTGTCTTTTCTGATGAACCTGCACACCATGAAGCTAATTTCTAAGCTCCAAATATAAAGCCTACATTTTCTGAACATTCTCCCATTATTTCAGAGTAGACTTCCACAGCATTATCATTGACTTTTACCAGATCTTGACCTTTTCATCCAGAGACACAATCTGTTTTTTTGTTGTGTACAGGCTGAATATCAGGAAAGGTTAATTAGTGTTTTCTTGGGACGATTTGAGATCTTGAATGAATTCTAATAAGGCATGCTGATACGTATAAATAATACTGAAAGATTGTTGATTAGATATTTAAATATTTATATGGTCTTTGGAACCCATTGTGTGTTTTGCCATTCTCATCTCAAGTCTCTGGATGCCATAGGTTGCTGCAATGTGAGTGGCATCCACCTAAACATCACAAAACTATCTAGAAATTATTTTCATTTTGCATAATTCACAATTATATTAGTTTTTATTAATATCTCTCAACTCAATCAAATAATTTATGTCTTAAGCATCTTCTTTTGCAAAATCTCTATTTAATAGCAATTTATCTGTATTTCCTTTTGTGAAAGCTCTACTTAATAACAATATAACTGATTGACCATTTCTTTTTTAGTTTTTATTTTTTGTGAAACTCAAATCTTTTATAGTTTAAAAGGGAAAGTTGTTGCTTAAATTATTTCTATTCTAGCAACAGGAAAATATAATAAATGATCATTTCTCTCTTCTGATACATTATTAGACTTAGGGACTTTGTTCCTGCTGGCTGCTTTTGGAGGAGCTGAAAGGCAAAATAGAAAGCTCTTATAGAAAACTGCATTACTTGGTTGAAAGTTAGAAAGGAGTTTGAAAAGACTGTAAAAACATAGTCATTCATAACTGAGGGAACAGAATTATTCATACATCAATTATTCCTGGATTAATTACCACTCTATTATAATTGCCATCAAAGCCCCAGTGGGATGTCTTCCAACTTGCTTATTTTTCTGGGCTATTTGGAAAAATATTTGAACAAAAGTAGCAAATATTTTGATTGTGAGATAGTTCATCAGGTAAAGGTACTTACTGTCAAATCTGATGACAAAATTAAATCCCTGGAACCCATAAGGTGGACAGAAAGAACTGACTCCCTCAACTTATTGTCTGATATCTTCTCATGGGCTATGGCTTGCACATGTGCATATACACACATAATAAACAAGCAAATGACATAAAATTAAGATGAATAACAAATGTTACATAGGTCTAAAAGATATATTTAAAGTATGTATACCACTAGAGGGAAGCATGTATTAGCATACCGTGCTGGATAATTTTATGTCAACTTGACACAAGCTAAAGTCTTTGGGAAGGAGGGAACCTCAATTAAGAGAATTCCTTCATATGATCTGGCTTTAGGCAAGGTAGTAGAGCATTTTCTTAATTAGTGATTTATGGGGAAGACCTAGTCCATTGTGGGTGGTGCTATCCCTGGGAGAGTGGTCCTGGGTTCTCTAAGAAAGTAGGTTGAGCAAGCCAGTAAGTAGCACCCCTCCATTGCATCTGCATCAGCTCCTGCCTCCAGGTTCTTTCCCTGTTTAAGTTGACTTCCTTCAGTGATGGGCTATGATGTGGGAGTGTAAAACAAATAAGTCCCTTCCTC
>JAQHUG010000030.1:591660-606135 GCA_028555095.1 Dicrostonyx torquatus
CTGCCTCTCAAATTCATAGCCTCTTTTAGAAATATTGTAATAATATATGATACATAAATATATTAAGTATATAAATGAAAATGTTCAGTCTATATGGTGCCTGCATGAATATAATTTCGGGGATGTCGTTTTGGTATTGGATAACCAATAGCAACTCTCTTCCCTGGGGAAAACTGTTTCTTCCAACTATAAGCATTCCTTAGTTGCCTGAAGCTTTTTGTCTAGGTTTGAGGCTTCATGAGATTTCCTTCTCTTATCTGCCCATGTTAATACCTTTAGTGCTCTCATCTCTGTTTAGGTCTGATTTAGGCAACTTCATGGCTGTTTATGACTACCTCTTGGATTTTTCTGGTCCACAACTTGAAAAGGAGCTTCTTATTCCTCACTGAGGTTTTTGTTAGTCTATGGCCTTTGGGAGAATCTTTATCAGTACATGCAAATTTTAGACAAACAAATGATTTGATTCCTTTAGGCCTTTTCAGACATCCCTTCCTTTATTTTATACTCCTCTCCTCCTCTCCTTTTGTATTAACCTCCCTCTTTCCTCCCTAAATAAAGTTTCTTCCCTAATTTTCCAATTTTTTCCTTCAAATCACTTTAACTCTGTTAATACTCACTCTAGTGCTCCTCTAACTATCATAGCCCCTTTGGCTTTCTTGAGTGTAGTTACTCCAGATTATAGGCTCTCATCAGAAGACTGAAGGTAGGAGCTAAAGATGAGAGAGAACATGCCATGTTTGTCCTTCTGGATCTGAGTTACCTCACTCAGTATGATCCTTTCTAGTTCTATCAGTCCACCTGAATATTTCACAATATTTTTGTTTACAGATGAATCTTATTCCATGTTGTAAAGGTACCATAGTTTCATTATCCATTCATCAGTTGAGGTCATTTATATTATAAAATTATTTCAAGTTTACAAGGTAATAAAAACATATTTTGATAAAAGGAAAAGCTAAGCAAAATAATAAAAATGCCACAAAATAATTTGATAAATTTGTAGTAAGGCAGCTGCTTGTTTGTTTCCTGGCTGCCCAGATTCCCAAAATAACCACACAGAAACTGCACCAATTAAATCACTGCTTGGCCAATTCCTTAAGTGTATTGCTAGCTAGCTCTTCCATCTAGAATTAACCCATCTCCATTATTTTATATTTTACCTTGAGGCTCATGGTCTACCAGCAAGGTTTCAGCATGTCTGTCTCTAGCTGCAGCTCCTTGGTTTCTCTCTGACTCTACCTCCTTTCTCCCAGCATTCAGCTTAGTTTTTTTCCCCTTAACTAAGTTCTACCTTGCTATAGGTCAAGCCAGTTTCTTTATTAACCAATGGTATTAACAGCATACAGAGGGGAATCCCACATTTCAAATTTGATAAATAGAAGTAAAGTCTGTGTGGTACTGGTAGTGATGATGAGAATGGAAGTAATAGAGCAATAGAAAGTTCTTACAGCAAATATGTTGGGAAGCTGTTGCTCAGAAACATCAAGACCTTAGAAATGAGAGATGGGTAAGACCTCAAAAAACAGACAAAACACAGACCACCTGGTTAGGAAACCAGGAAATCCATTTAAACCAGAAATATAAAATACAATGCAGTGTTAGGAATAAAGAATAATGATTCAAAGTCAAGTGCCAAATTTATTTCTTTATTTTTTATTTTTTCAGCACTGAAAAAATGTATATATTTTGCTAGGTGATGGTAGCACACACCTTTAGTCCCAGCGCTTGGGAGGCAAAGACTCTGTGAGTTTAAGTCTGGTCTAGTCTACAAGAGCTAGTTCCAGGATAGGCTCCACAGCGACAGAGAAACTCTGGCAATTTCGCCCAAGTATGTCGGATGCTATCCTTCAGAAAACCTAGGTCAGAAGAATGCAGGAATTCTTTTTGCTGATTTTTTTCTTCTCTGAAAGTGTTATGAAATAATTCTGGTGAGTAAACAAAGTTATAAAGGTACAACACTGCATGAGAGAGACCACAGCGTGTAGCATGTGCGGTGCTGTTATATGTACAATGACTCAGCATGCTCTTTGATCTGATAACAAAAAGCTGAGAAAATTTCAATAGCACATGTCTGAATGAAATCTGAAATAAATTTCATGAATAGAAGTTATAATGAAAATTCTGACTGATGAATTCATAAATGTGAAATGAGCTATTTTTAAGTTTTATTAGCTTATAAGGGCAAACAACAAACTATTTTTGCTTAAAAATCAATACAAATGTTTTTCCTTGCAGTGAGGGAATTCTGTTAAGGTAGATTCAGTGTGAAACTCTGATGCAGAATTGCAATAATTCAGATAGAAAATTAGATAATTTAGAAAGCCATCCAATGAATTACAACGAGAAAGCCCTTTCAGGTGCTCATTTGTTCCAGAAGTGAGGAAATGGCAGATGACCAAAGCCTGTTAGAACTTACGGTGCTTTGGAGTTCACCTTATCCTTAAAAACACCAGCTGGAGAATTTACCCCATTTGTGTTAAAATAATATCCTTGTCTTTTTTTTCTTTCTTAGACAGAGTCTCACTGTAGTCCAGATTGTCCTCACACCTGCAGTCTTCTTTCCTTGGTGTTAGGATTTACTGGCATACACCAACCTTCATCAGTGCAATGTTGGGATTCAATGAATTCATAAATCACTTTTAGTAGTATAGACATTTCCACCTTGTTCATTCTGCCACTAGTGTCTTCTTTAATTTCTTTCTTAAGTTTATTAAAATTTTCATTGTATCTGTCTTCTACCTCTTTGGTTAAGTTAATTTATAGATTTTTCTGAGACTCTAGTGGATGGGACTCATAGTGATATAGGAAAGACTCAATTTGATTTGTTAGAGCCTTGTTTTCTAGACCAAGTAGAATTCCTCAGCTGTCAGCAATAAGTATGGAGAGATGATTGGAATTCTAGATATCAGGGTGGTACTTTTTTCTTCTCAAATGTGAACCTAGAGTAGGGGCCCTTGTCCATTATAAATATGCTTGTCTTTGACAATAGTTTTTAATTCCATTTGCATGCTATTATACAAGTTAAACAAGGATCTGTGTTAATAATTTAAGTGTCCATTGTTTCCTTCAACAGTTGGAATTCAATATAGAAAATAATAGGATGGAAGGTACTGATTGAAACAGTTCTAATGAGCAAAGAGGCCTTACACTTTGGCTTTTTGTACCAATTACTGTTTATCATTAATTATGGAGAGGGATGCGGAAAAGTTGCTGTAATTCATGACCTACTTTGGAGACAATGAATACAGAATTGATTAGCATTTAGGAATCACATGTAGTGACAATGAAATTGGAATCAACTTGGAAAGATATTGCATTTATGTCCAGGAAGGAAGACCCTGCAGGTACTGGACAGAGCTTTCTTGAGAAAGGAAGAAAGGTGGTAAAAGTAGCCTTGCCATTCTTGCCCATAATGAACACTGTAGAAAGGAACAAATTAAGAGGCAGGCCAATTCTAATGATGTAAGTTCATCAAGTTGTGTAGACTTGGGGTCTGGTTAATTTTGGTGTGTGATTTTTTTGCTTATTTGCAAGGATTTTATATAATGTTTAATTTTTAAAAAGAGAGTCTGTAGTAATCTAGGATGAGGTAAGGGAGGGAGACAGAGGAGAGGGGGAGGTTGGGATGGAGAGAAGTGATGTATAGAAGAGTCTGGGCAAAACGGTACACAAATTGTGTGATTTCTTGAATGAGAGAGTAAAGAAAGATGAATATTCCAGAATATTGAGTTATACTTAATATATTGTAAATAATATACTTACAAAGCTAGTTAATCAAAGAGAGCCTTTTATTTACCGACTTTTCAACTATTTACACTCTTAGGCACTTTTCTGCTTCTTGAATTCTTTTATAGTTCCTGTCCACTGACAGTGAGAACATGCACTAATTAGATAAGGGCGCAGAGGTGGGGACAATGGAGTGGAAATCAGAGCTGGGCAGACTTGCGGGCCATCTGGCTGGTTTCTTTCCACCTTCCTTGTCGCCACGGCTATTCAATACATCTGGCTATCTGGACTTCAACCAACTCCCACTTGGGACCCAAATTCAGGATATCAAAATGAAATAGATGTTGTTCTTTTGACCTTGAAAGTGAAAATTCTGATCTGTTTTTATCAATTCCCATTGCTTTGAATGTATGCAGCAGTCCTTTACCAGGGCCTCCCAATACTTTTGTCTGTAGATGTGCATCTAGGGTACTCACTATTCTCACTATTTTTTCTTCAGCACTAATTTTCTTCATGCCCTGCATAGATAAAGTCACGTGGACATAGTAATTATGGCCTTGGCACAGAATGAATACTCAAATAGAAACAACATGCAATGAAAAGTACCCTGTTCCTAGAGCATGTTCTGTTGTCTAGTGGGAGTAATCCTGACTGGTTCTCAGATGACAGGTTGCTCCACTGAGTATGTTAATGTTTGGGGCAGTGTCTCAGCACTGTTGGATGTAAACATCACATCCATACACATTACAGGGTTTTACCCCAGTGAGATATGGTTGATTTTTGACAGCCTGAGAATATGTATCTTTTTGTGTTCCCAGATGACGCTGGTGTTCTAGTTCAGGGCCAAATATTGGGAAGCAGTCATTTTTGAAGTGCATGTTTATAATGGAGTCTGTTGCTCTGCAGTTAGGAATTCTGCTCCCTCTGGCTGTACTTCTGCACCCAGTCAGCTGTGCTCTTTGTTTTCTGAAGTAGCAGAAACCAGTCAGCAGGTGACAAGTTATATTACTTCACTTTCTTTGAATTTTCCCAGGGAGTGCTAAGTTTACCACTGTTAGTGCTGGCACTTTTCTGTTATTTCAAGGATTTGTTGGTTTTTCCAAGGTGGTTTTCCCTTGGTGCCAGGGATGTGAATAGGAACGTTATGATGGTGTTTGGTATGTCTTGGTATTTGAATAGTGTGGAATTTATACTTTCAATTCTAATGTTTTATCTCTGCTGTTTTTCTTATGTCTTTTCTAGTTCTTGATTAATTGCAGTCACAAATGGCATCACTTATAAACATACTTGTAAATAAATATAGCAATGTGGTTTTGGGCACCTCAGAAATGAAAGTTCAAACCACTTGGAACTCTAGCTGACATTCCTTTAAGTCTTTATGAACTAAATATTCTTTTCTGTGATGCCAAAAAAGGTTCTGTGTGATCATCTAAAGTTTGAAATTCTTTCTCAAATTAAAGACACTGCCAAACTCAGAAGCAACTGTGTGAAGGAAATGTGTGGAAACACCACTCATTACAGGTTGGTTTATAAAAAGAGCTGCAGATTGATAGGTCTTTGAAAAATGTTTGGTGACACAAAACTCTTTCAATCAGTTCCAAATCCAGCAACCCTCTTGTTGCGTTAGATTTCCGTCCCCTCACTTTTCTTTTCTTTCTAACAGAGACAGACACATCCCTTTTTGTGTCCTATTTTCGATGACTGATGGAAAAGTAAACACCCAATATGAGCATGTGGGCATGGTTTATTTCTTTTTGCATTGACTAGAAGGCAGTGTTGAAAAGGAGACGTTGCTGTCATTTCACAATGTAGGAAATTTAGAAAAGGTGTTAGAGCTGTTTGAAATAATTTCTATTTTTAGGTTGTGCCATTCATGAGGGTATGTAGTCTTTCCTTTATAGAAGGAATTTGTTTAAAGTATATCTGAGATCTGTTGGTGACAAATAAACAATGTGTTCAAAAGAAAGCCTTGTAATTTTTCATTAGATGATTCATGCTTAAAAATGTCAAATGATCAGGAATGAAAGGCCCAGTGATCAGGGCATTAGAAACATATGGTTCTGGGGATCATGAAGCTTGCCAACTCTAAATATGGAATCTCAGTCCCTTTCTTTGTCCTTATAAAGATGACAGAGTCTTTTACGCCTAGCATTTTTCCTTTTCAATTCAGTGTTGTACACTTCTTTTCCATGTGAGGCAGTCCAATACAGTGGATAAGGGTGATGGAGGCAGTTTGCTTTGGTTAAATTCTAACTCTATTACTTATTCATTGTTTGTCTTGAGAAAGCTGCTTAGCCTTTCTGTACTTCTATCTCCTAATGTGTAAAATGAAGATATGCTTTTTACCTTGAAAGACAAAGGAATATGATAATGCATAAAAATCTCTGAGAACAATTCTGGGCACATAGTATTCTGTTAATGCTGGTTTTGTTTATTTGTTTTGACTAAATTTCCTCAATTTGGTTTATTGTTTTGCTCAGGGCAAGAAGATTAAGGCAGCCTCATTATAAATTGTTATTTGAAATATCACTTACTAATGATTCAAACTTTAAATGACTTAATGTTATGAGTATAGATTGCTATTTTCTAAAAACTGAATATATGCTGCCCCTCGCCTGGGCAGTGTGGGAGAGCTGGCCCTGAAGGCATGAAAGCAGGTGAGCTGGCCTGCACCTCACTGGCTGCAGCACTCAGGAAAGCACTCTTGCACCTCACCTGTACAGCACGGTAGAGCTTGCCCTGGTGGTGTGGGCATGGGAGAACTGACCTGAGGGCACAGGGAGGTGGAGGAAGTGGCAGGCTCCACTTCTTCCAGGGAGAGGGAGAGATGGCAGACAGGAGAACTGGCCCTGGTGTTCTTCTTGATTAGCTTGGGAGAGCTGGTGTTACTCCTTGCCAGCTGCCACAGGCAGGAGAGCTAGCCTCACTCCTTGCCAGAGAGCTGGCCCTGGTGGCAGTGGTGCAGGAGAGCGATCAACTCAGCTACCACAGAAGGCCAGATCTGGGGCTTTGAGTTGTTCGACTTCAAAATTTATCCCAACTATGAGTTGCTTGAGCTCATAAAGGGACCAGTCCTGCAACCCAAGCTGTAGAATCTCCATCGACACAGGGCAACAACAGGACACCAGAGAGGAGTCCTGGTGAAGCTCTAGGATTGATGGTGTAGTGTAGCTGAAGCCAGAAACCTGGTAATCTTGATTTCCTCTTTGTTTCTCAAGTTTACCAAGTCATTAAGCCAATAGCATCCATGACTGCAAGCATGTCTGATCTCGGGAACACACACACACACACACACACACACACACACACACATGCACACACACACGCACACACACCTTAGTCTTGAAGTATGAACTGTTTGTTTAGGGAAAAATTCTCTTTGTGGCAGAAAAGAAGAAAGACAGCGTATGGTATGATTTTCTTACCATCCAGAATTTTGGATGAGAGGGTGAGAATCATAAAGCAGAATGGAGCACCCCGTCCACTGATCCTTTCTGAGAGAACCTGAACCAAGAGCTGTGTACTGAAGGTTGCAGATCAGAGTTCCATTGCTATCTTTAGGGAATAACAGCCTGAAACCATAACTTCAGACAAAAAAAATATCTGACATGGTATTGTAAGAGGGTTAAGAGGGTTGCTTGTTTGTTCCTGGCTGCTCAGCCCCAAAATAATCACACAAAACCACATTATTTGCAATGCTGTTTGGCCGATAGCTTAAGCTTATTTTTGGCTAACTCGTATCTTAAATAAACCCATCTCCATTAATCTGTGTATCATCACAAGGCTGTGGCTTGCCAGGTAAAGCTCTGGTGTCTATCTCGGTGGGGGGGGCTACATGGCTTCTCTCTGACTCTGCCTTCTTTCTCCCAGCTTTCAGTTTAGTTTTCCCTGCCTACCTCTATTCTACACCATCATGGGCTTAAGACAGTTTTGCTGCATGGGAGAGGGCAGCCTGTTCGTCCTGGCTGCCCAGATAGCTTTGCCCCAAAATAACCACACAGAAACTGTGTTCATTAAATCACTGCTTAGGCTATTTGCTCTAATATCTTATTGGCTAACTCTTACACCTTGATTTATCACATTTTTATTAATCTATGTATCACCGCGTGGCAGTGGCTTACCAGGAAAGATTTGGCATGTCTGATTCTGGTGGCTCCATGGTGTTTCTCCCCTACTCCGCCTTTCTTCCTCCCAACATTCAGTTCTGTCTTCTCTGCCTACCTAAGTTCTAGCCTATCAGGCCAAGGCAATTTCTTTATTCATTAACCAATACAAGCAACACATAGAAAGAAGGACCTCCTACACCACAGTTTCTTTATTAACTAATGGTATTCCCAGCATACAGAGGGAAATCTCATATCAACATGGGAGAAGAATTCCCAATGTACTCAACCAATTTCAAGGCATCTAAGCAGAAGCCGGAGGGATGCCAAAGGGTGCAGCGGCCATTTGCTCCTCTTCAGTCAGCCAACAGTATCCTGAGCAGAAGGAGGAGAAATAATACTTTTCTATAAATTGTGAGGTTAAAGGATCTAGGGTGGGCTACCATCTGGGTCCAGTGGGCCACAAACCAGTGCCCAGTGTGGGCTGTGGACCTTAGTCTAGGGTGGGCTACAATCTGGGTCCAGTGGGCCACAGTGCAGTGCGCAGTGGCTGAGGAATTATTTTCACCTACTGGTTCCCTTGGCTCCAGTTTTATTCCTCTCAGTTTGTCCTGCTTTGCTGCTCATGCATTCATCGCCTCTTGCCAAGTACTCCCCAAACCATAGTCTCAGGGATACAATGTTTATAGAACACCTGTGATTCACCCTTAAGGACTTTTGTTTCTTCTGTTACTCTGGTTTTCCATTCCTTTTGAATGCTTTTAGTTGCAACTTATAATTAAGTTAGGAGTCCTTTGTTCTATAATTCTTAGCTACAGCAAATGCCTACTTAGGATTGATTTTTCTTCTATACCTTCGCAGTTATTTTAAACACAACATACTCTCTAGATAGGCTTTGTAAGTATAGTCATTTAAATAAAGAGTCAAGGTGACCAAGAGCAGGAAATATATTTAACTTTTCAAATACCACTATTAGGCAGTTAAATCCAATGACCATGAGGAAACGTGAGAGAAAAATGCTTAAAATCTAGTCTTGTGATGTACTGAGATATTGCATATCAGTTTGCCTGTCCCATTGGATTTGTAATCTAGAAGACCTTGATGCTAACTTAATACAAACGAGATAAAATATTGTTATGAGTGGGTGCTGGTGACCATATGTTGGATTTATTCAATGATGGTTTTTATTTTCTTTTAAAAGCATATCTTAGAATTACTAGCAGTGATTGTTTAGAGGTTTAAAACACACAAATTAACTGATATGGAGAACATTTAGTCCTTTATCTCTAATGACTTATATTTTAGATTCAACTAATCTAAGATGAATCCCTACCTCATCATAGAATGTGCTTAAATATACCATGCATTTAATTAATCACTCAATTAGGGTTTTCTTCTTCAGGGTAGACATATGCGAAGTACACATGAGATGGGAGAGAGGGGAAAGCATAGTTTTGTTACTAAGAGAATGTAGAATTGTGGGAAGATTTGTGCACACAAGCAAATATTCTGATGAAGACTTCTATGGGTTGATTCGACTTTGAAATGGATAACAGGAGAACTGTTTGCATTTTGACATATTAATGCTATCTTCTAAACAGATAGAGAAAGCAATAATCCAAAGCAAAGGGGAAGAATGAAGGTGGCACTTCATTCTGCATGACAGATTTCCACGGTGTTGGATGTGAGTAGAATAGAAGATGTATGTTGAAAAGCGAGTATTTTATTCAGTGGGAAAGTTGGGTAGAGCTGACCTCACAACAGCTCTGTGGGGAGGTAGCATTATTCATGTTTTTCAAATAAACTTGGTGCTGAGACAGCTTGCCATGGCAAGTAGGAAGAGAAGTAGCAGAGTGTACATTCTGAACTGAAATTCAATGTCTGTCTCATTGCCACACAAAGAAGACTTGCTGAATTTTGGTGTCTTTTTTGTTGTTATTTATATGAAGGTGAGAAGTACTGAATTATATTTGCTTAATGACAAGGAACTTTGGAGAACTGAGTTACAATGATTTTATTAGGAAAATTAGTAATTGTTTTTGTCCTTATAGAAGATGAGAAGTTCTTGCCAACCCACACAGTAACGTGTTTGCAGACGGAATTGAGGATGTGTTTCTGTCACATGTATGGGAAATTTTATTTCAATCCTTCTTCCCTGTCTAGAATCTAGGAGATGAGATAAAATACCCAAGGAAACAGACCTAAGGGGTGGGACAGGCCAGAGGAAGCCATTGCAGGCAAAGTTGTCAAAAGCATGTCACAATTTCTCCTTCTACAGTAGCATTCAACACTCCTGAGTGATTTCATGGTTTAGAGTGACACACAGCTACAGAAATGCAGACAATTTAGTTTAGAAAATTTCAAACTAGACCAACTTTATGCCATGTATTATGTTTCCCTGTGTGACATCAAGGGAAAACAATCACTCAAGAAAAAGATTTCTAACTTGGAGTCCATTCTCTAAGTAACGCCAACATTTACTTAGCTGAAGCTTAAATATAAAACATTTTTAATGTAAAGGACCCTAGAGATTTTTATATTATTGAAGGAGTCCAACAAATTATGAAAATAAGGAAGCATTTGAAATATGACATTCTTCCCTGAGCACCCACCTCTTCGAATGTATATGTCTTTTATCTTGTTGTATTAGATTTTCCAAAAATGATCCTAAATAAGCAATGAGAAGCTTCAGAAGACATTTCACATTAATATTTTTACAAAAGAAGTTTGTTATTCTTCACAAAGGATTTTTAAAATGTAACAGTTGTTTCATCATATCACTAAAACAATAGTCAACATTATGCTTTATAATATATGTTAAAAGCTGTCACCAGTATGTTATATGTGAATTTTAAATCCTATATTTTATTTATAGTAAAAGTAACCCAGAACCACATTATCTCATGTGATTAAAAAGAACTCATGTCTTTAGGACTAGCAGGATGGATCAATTTGAAAAGTGCCTGTCACTCAAATTTGAGGACCTGAGCTCAGGTCACCAGGACTCATTTATAGTCAGGTGTGGTAGCACACATCTCTAATCCCAAAACTGCTATAGCAAAATGGGAGGAAGAGACAGAAGAATGACCAGAGGATCATGGGCCAGGTGTCTGTGAATACACAGCAGTAAATAGTCAGACATTCTGTCTCAGACAAAGTAAGGACTCACAACCAAGGCTTTCCTCTGACCTAACACATACATCATAAATACATGTGCACCTGTGCGCGCGTTCACGCACACACACACACACACACACACACACACACACACACACTACAGAGAAAGAGAAAGAGAGAGAGAGGAGAGAGAGAGAGAGAGAGAGAGAGAGAGAGAGAGAAGGGAGCTGACAGATATTTTAAAAATTAGCAAACTCTGGCCTTTAAATTTGTCACTTAAGATTGTCTATTTGTTAATTTTTTCTCACAGACTACTAAACCCTAAGTTTTCCTTTGTACTCTCAGATGTTAGGATGTGAGTTGCTACAATGACTCTGCAATTGTAGAAAGGTACCCTAAAGTCATTAGTGAATGAAATGTCATGAACTTTACATTAACTAAGTGGTCAAAATATATAAAGCTGATACAGCCAGAAATAATTTTATTAAAATTTATCAGTAAAATTAAATTAGAAAACTATTTATATTGTAAGTAAAAATCTTAGTTTCTGATATATTTATTTCCTCTAAAGTATAACTCTGATGCCTTTTTCATTATTAATTTAAAAATTTAAAGTATTGATTGGTAACCATATATCCAGTTAAAACAAAATATATTTTAGAATATTAATTAAATGTTTTTGTGATCTTTCTTTTCTCTTTCTTTATTTCTTTTTTTTAATACAGGGTTTCTCTGTGTAACAGTCCTAGCTGTCCTGGAATTTGCTTTGTATACCAGGCTGGCCTCGAACTCATAAAGATCCCCCTGCCTCTGCCTCCTGTGTACTGGGATACACCACCCAGTGTGATTTTGCTTCTTGAATGAGACACTTTTGAGCATCTTGGTGCAGTTGGGGAATTTTTGTTTTCCTTACTCTGCAAATATTTTTGAAATAGAACTAACCCAGTGAAATATATAATTCTATATAGAAATTGTGTAATTACTTACACATATCTTAATAGGACACAATCATTTGGCTGAAAACAATTCTGATTTTGGAAACAGGCTGGATTTCTTTTATTGATAGTTTTTGAAAATATCCCAGCTGAGCAACAATGTTTATATATCTATGTTTGTATGGCTTAGGCCTGGCCTAAATTTCTCAGGAAAATAACCTCAAATTGGTGCAACTTAAAAAATCCCTAAACCTATGTGAGAAACACTGCTCTTTTCTTAAAATGATGTCATCCGGTCTTGTTGCAGAGGTTCTGGGGGCTTGGGTTCATGGTGATCTCTTGTTAGCAGTGCTCAATAAAAATTTTCTGGTTATAATAATTATTTTGGCATATGTACAAATATTGAATTAGTGACGGAATTATAATTTTGATGAGTTTACATTATTTCAAATCTATCCAAATTACTATCTATATATTAAGCTATTTTTAAACAGGTTGTTTAAAGTTTTTTATAATTCTTAAATGAACCTGTACATGTTGTTATCACATTTTTATGAATTCACATTTCAGGAAGCAAAATCCAGCCTTCAAACAGTGGGAACCTGAGTTAATAGACTACTCCCAATATTTTGCTTAATATAATTAGCTAGTGATATAAATTGACATCACATTTTTTATAAAAAATGAAGTTTTGATACTGTTACCAAATAAAGTTAACTATGAAGACACCCAAATTATTGACCTACTATTGAATAATTGAAAGGTGACCATGTGAAGCTGTATGTGTGCTATTTGTGTAGGGAGGATTGTGAGTAGGGAGAGATGCAGAGACCAAGTACAATAATTCTGACAGTTCATAGGAGCAAGAAAACTACTTTAATCTTTCCAAATTTTTGTCTGTGAATGGAAGGTGGTTACAGAAAGCCTTTAGGTCAACAGTGTAGACTTCCAAAGAGGCCCAAAAACAGGGAGAAAGGCGACACACTTTTCTAGAGAAAGATGGAGGTTTACACATTAAGATTCGCTGCCTAAAGGAGCAAACATGAACACATTTAGAGCCCATGAGAAAGGCACACTTTATACTTTGAGGTTGGCAGGAAAAAGCTTGTGTTGTTTTAAGGTGAAAGACAGAAAGAATGTGTTTTTCTAGTTTTTTTTTCAATTAAGTAGGAGGCAAGAAATACTTGTGAAAAGCAAGACAAAGCAAGGTGATTATGGGAGTCTTCAGGGTGGATGTCTTGTCATGATTGTTCTCATAATCAGTGAAAGAGGCAACTAGGGATAAATCAGTGTTCATCTGTGACACAGAGACTCCTTAAGTGGACTCAAACCTATGAGTGTAGACTGGACTTTGAGACTCACAGACACACCTTTGCACCTTGTCATGAATGTTTCAACTGTTGGGGTAGTGGCTGACTGGAGGAAAGGCATCCCCAATTTAGGGAGAAGACAGTCAGATAATGAGGGGCAGCTTCTGATATATCATATGTGTTTCCGCACCTGTACTTTGTGCTTCAGGTACTATTATCAATAGCAGTAAAATATGCTAAAGGTCCAAGTTACATCCTAAATTGCATATGACAGAATAATAAGGGATTAATAAATCACAATCCTAAAATAAAGTAAAGGAGGACCAACCATAGTGGTGCACATTTAAAACAGCAACACTTGGGAGGGAGAGGCAGGAGGATCCTGAGTTCACAATTGTCCTTGGCTAAAAAGTGAGTTTGAAGCCAGCCTGCACTACAGGTGGCCCTGTTTCCAAAAATATTAATGAAGGAAGAAATATGGAGATAACTGTTCACACTATGGCAAATCTCTGGCAGTTGCCCTCGGTTTCAGAAATGCACTGTTCAGTGGTCTGAATGAAAGGCACATCTTGGTCATCGTGTGCCTTTGAGAAGACCTTCTTTAGTATTCCAGTGCTTTCACACTGTACAGTGAGAGCTGGTGCTTCTGCCTATGAGAGGAAAACTTTCTCTTTTACCTTAACCATACAGCAGCTTCACTGCCCTCTGTCTAATTAGCTTACTAAATCTCATGGGAATACTTTGCCTCATCATTTAAGTAACAAAAGTTGCCAATCATTTCTGTTTTTGTTGAGATTTCAGTTTAACGGGCCTTGCCCGGTGTGGGTGGCAGTTGTACAACTGGGGCAGAGTGCCAGGCCACTGATGGTGGCACCAGAATTTATCTCCGCTGCTTGTACTGGCTTTTGGGGAACCTGTTCTTTTTGGATGGATACCTTGCTCAGCCTAGATATAGTAGGGAGGACCTTGTACTTTCTCCAAAGCAATGTGCTTACACTTCTGAGGAGTGGATGTGGAGCTGGCTAGGGGGGAGGGGAAGGGGAGAGGGAATGGTATGTAAAATGGGAAATGACTTTTTTTTTTAAAAAAAATAAATTTTATACCACTCTTGGGAATATACCCAAGAGATGCCCAACCGTACTACAAAAGCATTTATGCTACTATGTTCATAGCAGCATTATTTGTAATAGCCAGAATCTGAAAACAACCTAGGTGCCCCTAAATGGAAGAATGGATCCAGAAAGTGTGGAATATATACACATTAGAATACTACTCAGCGGTAAA
>JAQHUG010000030.1:607130-627492 GCA_028555095.1 Dicrostonyx torquatus
ACACACACACACACACACACACATATAAAGATTTTGGTTCAAAGTACCAAATCTACAATTTAAAACAATCATGTATTAGTTCCAGGGTTGTACTGAACATAATTTTAAATACATCCTGGGTACAAATCTGATGTTTAGAGTTAGTAATTTAAACAGTAGAAAGCAAAAATACACACTTGAACTTCCATGCTTAAGGAGACCTATTCAATGTGCTTGCTTGAGAATCTTTAGTGTTATATAGCAGTAAAAGACAAAACATTTTAAAAGCCTCCCTCATAAGATCAACCTTAATATTAAAACATATGACTTATCAACAGATATCTTAATTTTTTGAGGTTTATATGATACATTTTTGCCTCATTTGTCATTGATAGTTTTTGATATAATAATCACTACAATCAAAGTAATGAACATATCTGTTTAGTATTAATATTTTCAACACTTGGAGTTTGAAAATGTTTGAGAGCCATTTCAATGAGGCAAACATCAGGATTGTTAGTGATTAGTAAAAAATCTTTAATAGGTAATAGGAATCAATATAAAGAGTTTTAAATTTTACACAATTAGATGTGGGTATGATCTAAATGCATTGTATTCTTTTATAAAATTGCCAAAGAATAAGAATTTTACAAAGAAAAAGCTTATAGTTTGATTTCATTGTAGTCAAAATATTCAGTATCTTCTCTTGTCCTTCCTAACATTCTTTTTACCAGATAAGGCAGTAGTTGTGTCACTGAAAGTTTTCTTAGGGCAGAATGTTCTGTCCTGTAAGCTACTGTGAGTCTGAATCTATGTAAAACAAGATAAATACTATTGCTACGCAAGCATTGCTTGCAGACCAGTTATGTCTAACTTTATAAGTTGTGTAGAATATTGAATGTTAGAATAAGAAAACTCTAAGTCTGGGGCATTTCTTTCAAGATATATTTTTCAAGAAAAACCTAAACAAAGGCTAAAGATTGGTGCTTACAATATGGAGGGGCAATAAGAAGCAAGCACTGTCATCGCAGCCAAGACATTTTCTTGAATGAATACTGAACAAGAAGTGTGTATGGATACTGAGCTTCTCATCCATTTTCTAACCTCCTTACTCAAGAAGATAAATGAATAGGAAATCTTGGGCAATGAGAACACAAATAAGAATATAAAATCACATCTGGGGATGAGATGGGACACAAGATTGCTGCTGTATAGCCAAGAATTCAGAAACAACTCCAGGTTTAGCTTTGACATGTCTAGAAGTCAGCCCAAAGAAGGAAGCATCACAATTCTCAAGGAATTAAGACAGGAGTTTTTTCCAGCAGAAATACACATCATGGGAACTGAAGGGAAACCCTTTCAAAGTCCATTTCTAGGTAGGGAGGGTGGTGGTGCCTCCTCTTCTATTGACTCAATGTGACAAAGGACTGTATGACTTTAGAGAGCACTAAATAAAAGCTGACAATTTCTTAACAAGACAAAATAGCAGACTTTCGGTAGCATTATTTCGTCCCCAGAAAAATGCTTTTGACATTTTAAATCTTGATAGAGATATTTTTCAAAACTAAATGCCATTAATAATCTAGACATAAACTGTGGAAATCATAGAAAATTAACATAGTTAATGCAGTTTTGCATTGTGCAAAGTCCTTCACATGTATAATAGTAAATTCTTACAGTGTCTCTAGAATAGATAATATTGTCCCTATTTATTCTGCTTTGCTTGTTGATTTGAGGTCAGGGGACTTGCTCAAATTCACAGAGCAAGGGAATAGGCTTTTATTTGTTAGCCTTAGTGTCTAGTAGGGTGTTGTTGCCCTATTATAGGGTAACACCATTTAAACATTTTTATAGAAGTGTGTGTGTGTGTGTGTGTGTGTGTGTGTGTGTGATTTATGAAGCTTCTACAGTATTAGGACTGCATGTATGTTACAAAAGATCTTTAGTGCTTTCTCTTCCTATAACTCCCCTTTCTACCCTGATGTCCTCTCCCCTTTCCTGTTGTATTCCCTTTTAAATCATTACACTAATGTATTCTATCTCCACTCCCTTGAATTTTACCCTCCGTGGCCTGGCCCCTTAGTAATTGCCTGACCCATATTGGTGTTCCAAATGAAGCACACCTGTCTGAAGATGCAAAGATATCCACTGTTGTAGGATATTACTTTAACTATGTAAAAGTGTATTGTTTTGTTTATGCTGCATTTATTTAATTATATAAAGATGTGCTGTTGTTTCATCTTGCCTGCCAAAGGCACCTGATTGGTCTAATAAGAAGCTGAATGGCCAATATCTAGGCAATAGAGGGATGGACAGAACTAGCAGGCAGAGAGAATAAGTAGGGAAGGAATCCAGGTGCCAGAGAAGAGAGAAGGAGGGAGAAAGAGAAGGAGACACTGGGGATAAGTCAGACAGCTGTCAGCCAGCCAGACATGGAAGAAGCAGGAAAAGTAGGGCATACAGGATGAAAGAAAGAAAAAAAGCCCTGAGACAAAGCATAGATGGGGAGAAACAGGTTAAATTAAGTTATAAGAGCTAGTGGAAGAAGCATAAGATAAAGCCAAGCATTCATAACTAGTAATAAGTCTCCAAGTCTTGATTTGGGAGCTGGTTGTGGATTGCCTGCTACAATCCACAGATGAGATGAGAGAAAGCATCTCATGTTTGTCTTTCTGGGTCTAGGTTACCTCGCTCAGAATTCTTCTTTCTAGTTCTAGCCATTGACCTGTAAGTTTCATAATTTTATTATTCTTAATTGCTGAATAATATCCCATTCTGTAGATATACCACATTTTTATTATTAGTTGATAGATATCCAGGTCATTTTTATTTCCTGGCTATTGTCAGTAGGGCAGTGATGAACATCAATGAACAGATATCTCTAGTGTAATATATAGAATCCTTTGTGTATATATCCAAGGGTGGTATAGGTAGAAATATGGAATATCTATTTTTAACTTTTGATGAACTCCACTTTGATTTCCATAGTGGTTGTACTGGTTTCCATTTCCACCAGAAGTGATTAATCATTCCTTTTACCCACACCCATGCTAGCATCTGTCATTTTTTTGTTTTGATCATCCTTCTGACTGTGGGAATATGGAATCTCAGAGAAGTTTTATTTTGCAGGTCCCTGATGACCAAGGGATGGTGAACTTTTTAAAATGTTTCTTAGCTATCTGCTTTACATCTTTTTGGAACTCTGTTTAGTCTATGCCCTAATTTTTACTTTGGTTGTTTTCTTAATGCTTAATTTTTTTAGTTTTTTATATATTCTAGATACTTTCCTATGGTCAGCTATACAGCTTGTAAAGAAAATTTCCTTTTTTTTTTGTCTCCTCCTTTACTCAAGCGATGATGTACTTTGCTGCACAGGAAATTACTAATTTCATCATGTTCAGTTTATTAATTGTTGGTCATAATGTCCAATGCTTGTGCTATTGGGGGTCCTTCTCAGAAAGTCATTCCCTATGCCAACATATTTATTACTTTCTTCTCTATGATATTCAGGGTCTTTGATACATTTGTAGTTGAATTTTGTGCTGGGTAGGTGATAAGGATTGAGTTTTGTTTTTCTCTATGTAGCTACCAATTGCTTCATTGTTAATGAGTAGTGTCTTACTTTTCTATGCTTGTAATAAATCACCATGACTAAGGCAATTTATAAAACTGGGTTTACAGTTCCAGATGGTAAGAGTCCATCGCCACCAGGGTGGGGACATGTGGTAGCAAGTACCCAGGCTTGGTGGCAGGAAAAGCAGGGAGCTCTTTTTGAGCTGTAAACAGGAAGCAAATAGAGCTCAATGGAAATGCATAAGGCCTTTGAAACCTTGAAGCCTGCCTCCAGTGGCATAATTCCTCCAACAAGACCACACCTCCTAAACTTACCCAAACAATGTCACCAACTTGGGAACAAGTATTCAGATGCCTGAGGATTTGAGGAACATCTATTCAAACCTCAAGTAGGTACTAAGATTTCTGTAAAACTGGCCAGGAAAAGTCACACCAGCAAAAAAAGGGTGAATTTAACTTATTTCAGAATTAGAAACATTCCTTTTCTTCTGTTCTGTTACTGTGTATTTGTAGTCCTTGTTCCTTTCCATTTGTTTTTGTGTCCAGATTTTATGTGCTTTCTTTTTTCACGTGTTATGTGGGAGCTATAGTGAACACAAAATTAAATAAAAAATATAGCCACTATCTAAGTTAAAGGAGTTTATACACTTGCTTAGAGTAAAGAGAAAAGATAAGTGTTTAATTAAAAAATTCTCCAAGCTATATAAGCTGAATGGCTAAGAAAAATAGAACCCTAAAAATTAAATGTATTGTCAAGCAGGCAGAAATGAAAACAGGAAGAAGTCCCTGAAGTGACACTGAACAAAGAAAGTGTCAAGCGTTCCAAACTAGGAGCAGCCAGGTATCTGCAGAGCTGTGAGGATGTGTGGCCTGACCGTATGGTTGCTGCTATTTATTGGAAAGGAAAGTTTTAGTGTTCTGTAGTAAATAGATGTGTTTGGTTCTATGAACAGCAAACCGTTCTTTGGAATAATTACCAATAATATTTTTTTTACCAATAATATTTTTAAGAAGGTATAAAGGCGTCATAGTTAAAGGTGTTCAGTTCTGGTGGCTAGAAATTCATTTTCCTAGGAGCAGGAAAAGGTAGGCAGAGTGCTGAGAGAAGTTATCAGGCAATGATTAGAAGTACCTGCAGCAGCGTTGGAAGCTGTTAGAATAGGTAGGAAAAAGTATAATGAGCTCTGCCATGGTCTCCTGTTAATACAATAGAGGCATGAAAGTAGTAGCCATTTTGTAAGAACCTGTTAGAAACTGGCACATTTTTAATAGAATCGTTTCCCATGGGAAAATAGGAAGAGAGAAGAGAATGAGAACAGAAAGGAACACACACACACACACACACACACACACACATCTGAGAGCTAATAATTAGAATATGCTATCAAGTGGAGCGTGTGTGTTTGATTCAGTCTTCTCTACCAGCAAAAATCCTGAACTTTTTCATGGAACTGAATCACTATCTGAAGAATTTAGGAAATGCATCCTAGAAGAGGTAGTTTTGGTACTAAATCTTTGAAAGAACTTCCTAGGGACTAGGGTTTGCCAAATTCTTGCTGACATTGACAGGGGAAATGGCTGGTTTATTTTAAAGACAAAGAGAGGCACCCTTTGTATGGAGCAGAGTAGGAAGGAGGAAAATGGTAATGATCAAATGTTACCCAGCCCTGGTGTCTTAGGGTTTCTATTGCTGTGAGGAGACACCATGACCATGGCAACTCTTATTTTAGAAAAATATTTAATTGAGGTGGCTTACGTTTTCAGATGTCCATTGTCATCATGGTGCCACATGCTGGCATACAGGCAGACATGGTGCTGGAGGAGTAGCTGACTGTCCTACATCTTGACTTACAAGCAACAAGAAGTGGTCTGAAATACTGGGTGCTTTCTTGAGCATATGTGAGATCTCAAAGCTCACATTCACAGTGGCATATTTCCATCAACATGACCAAACCTACTCTAACAAATCCACTCCCTTTGGTGGCCATTTTCTTTCAAGCCATCACACCTGGGTTTCAAGCATTGTGTTGTGTCATTTGGGAGCTGTGTCTAGTCCTTATAGGGCATGGTGTGGAAAATATAAACATAACCACGCTCTGCATCATCATCCACTTTAAGGAAACTATATCCACAAGGAAAGTTACCCTCCAGACACAGATTGTGCACATGCTAAATTCATGAATATCTGACTCAGCCATGTATGACTCCCTTTCTGCAGAGACACCAGGGCTTTTGGCAAGCAAGAGAAGCTGTCTGTTCCTGTCAGTGAGATGCATAAGGGTCTCATGATCTATTAGTTAAATCCAAACTTGACTCTGTGCTAGTTATGTAGTTGGCTTTAATTTCACCCCCATACTAATTAGCTTGATAGGAAAAAGGTATTTGAGAAGGAAGCTGCAAGTATTATGGAGGCTTTGATATGTTGTAAAATCATTTCTTCCCATGACTGTTTCATTGGAATGATGCAAATGCTTTGTCAATGTCAAGACAAATATGGAAAGGACATTTATAAGGCAATATTTTATACCTATTACAGCCATGCATTTTGAAATTTCTTTAAGTAACCAATGAGTAATAACAAAAGGGGTATATTCTGAGAAGCTCATTGATCATGTTGACAATACAAACATACACCACACTAAAAGGAAGTTGAGCATGGGGGATATGACTGCATCTATAGGATAGGATTCTTAATCTTAGCATATTGAAGTTGAATGTAGGTCTTAGTCCAGTCAAAATCAGAACAGAATATGGTTTGTTGGAAATGAATAGCGAGGTGAACAGTTAGAATGATCACTATGGCTAGTTCTTGGTTTAGAGAGCGACTTTTGTAACATGAGAAAAGAGTTAAACATAAAAGCCACCAATGGAAAACAAAGCCAAGATGTTTAGAAAGGGCTTTTAGTGACAGACGCAGATGGACTAAAGTTTCAACAAGCCTGTTTTTATTTATGCCTTCCTTCTTCTTGCATCTCTGTCCATTTCTCAAATTCTTCACTTGCTATTTACACATCAAAACATCTGGGACTGGGCTTCCAGCACCTGCCCTAGGAAGTGGGGACTGTACTGCTGAAAATATGCCTTTAAATGGCAAAATTTAAACTTCTTACTTAGTTCAAAAATAATGTGTTTTAAAATCAGATTTTAAACAAAAGGACAGTTTGAAAAATAATAACAATAACAAAACAAATGTCCAAATCTGAAGATCTTGATAAAAGAATTTTTTAAAATGAAGACTACAACACACAGACTGAAAGCAGGCTCCTCCTAGCTGAGACCTGGAAGACTCAGCAGTACATCTGTTTAACATCTTGCAGCTTGAAGAACTCTGCCTTGAAAAACCTTCTGCATCAGTGACACACAGAATAAAAGGTTATGTTATGACTTTCAGATGGAAACGTGCAAAAGTTTATCTGCTGGCTTGCATCATTAGCTCTTGTTGCTTTTGATTCTGTTAGGGAGATTCAGTGTATGAAGCATTTAGCGAACTTTTAAAACTCTATTAGAAAACACCAGAAAATATTTTACTTTAGAGAGAATGAGCAAGCTGCAGAATGAATAGAATGACTTAGTCACGATGGATGAAAAAAAGTAAATTCAGCCTAATGGGGTTTTATAGAGTGTGCTTAAATGAGGTCTATGTCTATATTGTGATCAAAGGACCATAAAGGCTGCTGTATGATTGTGTCTCAGAAATGACAGGGAAGCTACACCCATGATACTTCATTTGTCTGCCTATAAGGAACTTGAATAATGACAGCACTAACAGCTATTCTGTTGTAAAAGGGAGAAACTCATGGGACTCCACTCCCAGACAAAGAATTATAGGCAATTAAGGAATTTTGAGAAGGGAGAGTTTATCTTCTCCTAGGATGAGCTCCCTATATGGTTATTCATACACACATTAGCAGCATCAAATGGACTGAACAGGTTGTCTTTATATACTTTTTCACTCATAGGCATATGCAACAATAACAAAGGAGGCCATGAGTTTGAAAGGGAACAAGGATAGGGTTCTTGGAAGGAAGTAAAAGGAAGGATCAGAAGGCAGAAATGAAGTAATTATATTTCAATTTTAAAAACTACAGTTGTAACTCCAGAAAAAAACACCTGTATGTGGCAAAGGTTAGAGTTTGCAATAATGCAGACAACCCTTTTATGAGCAGGTTCTTTTAGAGTGTTTGTTTGTACTTTACCTCGCTGTGGGGAGGGCTAAAAAAAAGGTTGTTACTCTATAATACAGCTTCTATTCTGTTGAGCTGTCAGGTGGGTGTGGTTTTGTTTTTCGATCTGTAGGAAGGGAATATTTCTTTATTTTCAGTCACCTAGAGGATTCATTTTCAGCTTCTTAACTTTGTGCCCCCAGGGTATTTTGGACACATCGCAAAACTGCATTTGTAAGCTCCTTGTACAGCAAGTGGGTGTGTGGAAGACAGCATGCCTTCAGGTACTAACACCCTCTGACCCAGACAACGAACACTCTCCACAGGGATCTGGAGCAAGGGACTCTCCATGTGCCTTTTACTATGCCGAAGCTGATGGTGGTGACAAGTTCCACATGAAATAGTTATTGGTCTTTCCTGAAACTTCACATTCTCTCTTTGTAGGGACAGAGATGCAATACTGTTTGCTAGTGTAAACAGAATCGTTTAATTAGAGGGTATCAGTTTTTCTTGGCATACCATGAAAACTGTGTTCTCCTTGGTTGTTTGCCATCATAGACTTTGGTTATGTAGAGATTACCTGTGCCGTTTGGGACAGTGGGGTACACATACTAACACTGTTAGTAGACAGAAGTTTTCACTGGGGAAATAAGTTTAGTATACTGTTATTAATTTGGTTTAGAACATAGCTCCAGAGTGTTCAGACAAATAGGATATAGCAGAACACATGGTCTTCGTTATTCAATACCTAGCTCTCTGCAAAGGAAACATGGTTCTATTTCCCATTTGAGAAGGGGCTTACAAAAGCTAGTAAATATGGAGAGAGGGCTACATATGTACTATAATTTTATTGAATAGTTCTCCTCATGTGCTTATACAGCCTTCCCCCGGTTCCTGACACACTCACACAACATGTCCACATAGATGTATTCCCAGCTGGTATTAGCATAATCATTACCACATTATAAACATGCCTGTGGAAAAATAGCCTGAGAGATTTAGATGGCTTCCTTCATAAATGAAGGAAGATGGGGGTGGAGAATCAGATATTTTGGGAACAAATTTTTCTTTTTCCTCCCTCTTTAGAAATAATAGCTTAGATCTCCGAATCTCACTTGATTGTGTGGAGCAAGGAGGTGGAGTTGAAGAGTCCTGACATATTCAGTTTTTCTGGATGAAGGCCAGTGAAAGGATTTCCAGGGAGCCCCTCTCCTGGAAGAAGCCCTCATTTGATGTGGAAGCAAGCCTTTCTTTCTTCCCACTGGAGCCCAAATAGAAAGAATGCTTTTCTCCTGGCTTAATGTAATTCCTGTTGGTCAAGGTCTCTGGCTCTTCCTCCTTCTCAATTGTACTTTTTCCTGGAGTTGACTAGATGAGAAATCCTGACTTAGTGGCTAATTCTGAGTTTACTGCCAAGACCAGAAATAAAATATGATGTAAAATATGGCCTAACCTAAAAGTTTCAGGACATTAAATGCTGTTAGGCCCAGGTTTCATTGTAAAAAGAATCTAAGACAAAGGAAGGAAAAGAATTTTATGAAAGTAAGAGCTGGTCCACATGTTCAGGTTGTAAGAGATCAGACAGCATGCTGAAAAGAGATTTAGTACATTGATGCCCCCCTTCTTTTCTTTTTCCTGACTTGGACTTTGCAGTAATATGGACAATAAGTATGTGAACCACAGAAGAATCATGGCTTTGTTCTTTTAAGCTTCTGCCTCAGGAAACACCCAGAATGGTGTGACTGGGATGAAGACCACATTAGTGATGTAGGCACATGCACTCACTGAGGACTTGATGTGTTTCTGTGGCTTGGTGAAATGTTTGTGAGATTGCCTTAATGTGATCCAACAGGTTCAGCTATGTGTGTCTCTCAAACCAAAACTGTGTTTAAGTGTAGATCACATGAATTCTGGCATTTAAGACGTTCATCTTCCAGTGCACTATTGAAATGTCTCAACTTTGCCAATGATCCCATTGGATCAGTGTGAAATAAATTTAACAAGGCTTTCCCAGGCTAGCTTAGACCCAGACAGGAATCAGTATTCTGGGTAGTAGAGGCATAGTAAGGGCTGTTCGAATGAATGGAACCTTACTCTAACCTACATACAGCGTCCTTAAATTGCATCAACTGCTGTGAAGTTATGTAATTTTCATCATAAATAAATTACCTGATATGAAATGTGCTATTCTCATAAATTGGCTTTTTCCATGATTAAGAAAGAGAATTAGATTAAACATGTCTGTTTCAAAGTAATGTGCCTATTTTTCCGTTATATGTTTGCAAAGTTAATAAAGTAATTGATATTGTGAAGACTTTGCCAAAAGGCAGGGCATTTCCAGGCCTCACAATTAAACCAAGATGTTCCAAACAGCTTGCTTAATGTATTATTTATTGAGTACTGATGGAATTTTAGTTGTAGTATACAACAACAAAGCCAGAGCAATGGATTCACAGTTTGCATAAGAGCCTCTAAATATTGTTTCCTATTGATAGTGGAATTTTAAATTTGCAGACCAGATAAAGAATCCTACAGATTTATGATCTAACAAAGTCATGGAAAAGCAATGAGAGATTTAGGGAAGGGAAGTCACTGATGTAGCCCAGGGCATAGCAACCCGTCTTGAATTAGAACTCAGGTCACTTGGTTTTCTGAACACCACAATCTGTTCTTTCCCAAGTGTCTGTGCCAGCTTCCATTTGGCATTCTTGTCCATATTATGCAGCATCTTTCTGCCCAGATCCTTAACCTCTGGCCTCTCCACTAATGGCCTGCCCTGAGTGCCATTGTAAGATTAACCACATTTAAATATAACTTTGATCATTAATTTTGTCTGCATAGTTCTTCAGAGAAACAATATCAAAGCTATATGTTGTGATATTTATCTTTAATTCTAAGTACCAAGTCAGATGGTTATGGAAACTGAGAAGTCCCAGGATCTTCAGTTGCCAAGCTGGAGAGCAAGGTGAATTGGCAATGTAGCTCTAGTCTGAAGGCAGAAAGCTAATATACCAGCCCAAGTAGGCAGGAAGGCACTCACTCGGTCCTTTGATTCTGCTTGGGTTTCCAGCTGGTTTGATGCAGTTCAATCTCATTATGGCAGACAATGTGATACACTCAGTTTAATGTTAGTATCATCCAATATAGCTACTGTGAACATACTCATGTTTATCCTAATATTTGAACAATAGAAATAAGCAAAAGAAGACAATAAAATATTTTCCTTAATTAGAAGTGACCTCATGATAGTAATATATTTATATAATTTAGAATAAGTGATCTGCAAGGGCTGACAGAATTATTTCTATAGTTCTGTGTAGGAAACATCATGTGCATAATTGATCATTCCTTTAGAGAAAATAACCACACAGAAGCTTTATTTTCCTTATCATTACAACTCTTAACTAGTTTTTTATTCACAGCCAGCCAGTGTCATGCTTTTTTCCAACTTTGTTGTTTGGAAATAGGGTCTCAAAATCGCTGTCCTTTTGAGCGTTGTGATTACAGGCATGTATTGACATATCTAGTAATATTTCCTATAATATTCAAACACAAATTTTAACACCAGCACAAATATTCTACTTATAGATGCCAGTTTTACATCGACTTGTATTTTTTATGTGTTATTTTTAGTCCTCAAACAAGCTACTTGTTTTTCCAACTTCTTTCATGTTTGTGTTTTCAGACAGCTTGGGATTCACAGAAAATCAAGAGGAAGGCTCTGAGTTTATCCTGTTTGCCTTGTCTTCACAAATTCCTTATTCAGCAGCCTCATCACAGTGGTGAAAGCAGTGAGCCTATATTGACCCATCTCTACATCCAAAGATATATTATATTAGCATTCTTTTTTTTGTTTTGTTTTGTGGATCCCACAGATTTTGACTAATGCATAATGATATGTGTCTACTATTGTAGTTTTATATAAAATAGTTTTACCCTTCTAAAATTCTTAGTATTCTTCCTGTTTATCCTTTCTTCACTAAGACCCACTCCATCTTGTATTTTTCTCTGTGTATCTTGAAGGAGAAAATTTTTTTTTAAATTTTTCGTCTAAATATGAGAAAGTATGAGATAACTAATTCAAGTTCTTACTAAAACTTCCTGTAGATTGCTAGAACATTTTCACTGCAATGGACTAAAGCCTGAAATCACCATGAAGTACCTATTAGCCTTTAAAACTTGCTTATAAGGCAGTTTGAACATGAGTAGAAGTTATCAACATTTCTAACAACTGATATACATTGTTGGACACTTGAAGTTCAATTACTATGGTATCCTTATAGATTATTGCAGTGGTCATGTTTAAATAATTTATTGAAATACAAATACAAGTGACATTGTATCTTCATGTAAACAGTATACAATATAGGTCAGCTCAAATTAATTTAGACTTGAAAACATTGTGATTGTTTATGTGTGGTGTTATGGGAGGAAACTGCTTCATTTAGGGATAATATAGATATGGCATCTGGAATATGACATTGGCTGTTAATTTTTTTATTTGGACTTTTTCTTTATATTACTTGATGTGATGATCTGGACTTTTTGTAAGATTGATGAATGTGTTATGAACAAGCAGTATTAAAAATAGGATTCCTGTGATAAGAAAAAACATTAACAAGACTTAGAATGATGACTAAATTTAATTTGAATTTGAAATTAGAAGAAGCATTTTAAAATGCAAACATTTGTTTGAAACCCTTTCCGGGACGACATGATAGGTTAAAAATATATGATCCTGCATAGGCTGCTTGCCAGGTTTTCCCACAATTCTTTATTCTTCAGGCCCTGTTGACCATCTCACTAGATGCTGTTATTTCTCCCTTCTTTCTCTTCCTCATCTTGTTTTTTCTGGTCCATGTGGAAACATGATTACGCCTCCATCCCTCTGGAGCCCATGTCTCTGCACCATATGTTGTCCTGTGACCTCCCTCAGTACTTTTCAAGCCTCTGTCCTCAGATAGGAATGCTCTTTGCTTACAAGATTCTCTTTGGATCCCTTCCTGGTTGTTCTTTTGAAGCATTTTCATTAAATTCTTAGTAAGAATTTCAACTTTAGGGTTAATATTCTTCTTGTTCATATAAAAGAGTTAATTGCGTTTTTGTTGACAATAAAGTTTTATTTATCTTCATTTGAGGTAATCTGTCTCTTTGGAGGGAGAGAACTGACTTCCTGCTGAATACTATCAGGAACAGCATTGTTTTTGTAAATAGTTTCAACCTGCACCCATATAGAACTGGAAAACATCTTTAAGAAGTGGTTTAGTTAAATCACAAAAAGTATACAATCTAAAATAGAAAGAGAAATAAATTATGTTGTGTATGGACAATTCAGGCTGATCCACTCATTCTGGGAACTCCACTAGACACCATATGTACTTGGTTCTGTTGGTGGGAGGATGCCACAATTAGGCTTAGTTCAAAAAGTGGCTTTATGGTCAGAGAGACAAACAAATGTGATGACTGGCCTGATTAAACTGTCACTGTAATTGGTGGAAGTGTCATCATGCTGTGAGTGTGTGTGTGTGTGTGTGAGAGAGAGAGGGGGGGTGATTCTGACAGGTATAGGAGAATGGCTAAGGTCATGATGCTTAGTTATTCAGCCCAGTGTAACAGAACATGAGATAAATGAACTTTTAGGGATCACAATGATACCAAACTAGCAAGCTGAGAGAGGCCCTGCTTAGCTTAATTACAGAGCCTATCAGAATCATTAAATGTGATCTACACCACGCTGGTGAACTTTCTCTAACTTCATGGATTCAAATGTTCTAGAGAACTAAGGAATCTATGGGGTGCTGGAGATTTTTTTCTTGAGAGGTCATGGGCTGATACTCCCAAGTCCTATGTCACTTTCCCTTAACAGCGTGACAGGAACAGCAACATCTGTTTCTGTGTGACTACGGTGTGAACTCATCGAAAAGCACAGGCCGTGGTTTAGTGCGCCGTGACTCGGGAGGAATGTCATATGGAGAGAATTCCACTTTGTGGTTCTGAAGTCAGGGAAAAGAGGAAGTGCTTTTATGACGGTGGCATAAGAGGCCCCTCTGCTCTTGATACCTCTTTCTTTTTCTAATTTGTAGCTATTTCCTGTCTGGCATTTATGTTGCATGCTGTTTTCATCAGTTACCCAATGCTTACACCAGTTAATGGCCTGACTGCACTCAGTGAGCCTGCAGCAAGGTCTCAGCACCTGGGCTCCCCCTGCAATAGATCACACAGGGCCTGCTGATGGCCTGGAAGGCCAGCTGGAACAGCTCAGCCCCATGCTCGTCTGTCATGATTATCTTGCTTTGGGGGCCTGTCTAGCTTGCTCCACTTGCTTCCTTTGTCATCCTGACTAAGATCAAAGTGCAAGAAGAATTCAGAAATGATAACCTAGAACTTTACCCAAACAGGAGCTATGATCTGGGCAACATCTTCCATCACATTTCCCCCAAAGGCACGGAAGGAAGGGGCAAATTATGTTTAAGTATAGCTTTTCTTCTCGGCCTCTTCTTAACTAACTCCCCTTCGATTTGTTTCCTGAACCCATCATAGTTGTATTAATCAATTGGTTCAGGGATTTGAGATTTCCTGACCTAATCACAGGATTTGGGAAATACTGATTTCTGTTTATGTGAAGCTGTGGTCGTGATTGCCGACTTTGTACCTAGCTGACCTCACATCTTCCAGTCAGTATTCTGGCTTTGAGATGGTTTTAGTCATTCTGAAAAGTAGGACAGAGTTGTCTTAGAAACACCTTAAATTTTTGGTGTGTCCACTTTGGAACTCCTCTGTGGCAGGTGTGAGCACCCCACAGCATCTGTACATTGACTGCTGCTATATTCCAGCTTCAGTGTGTGGATAATTTTAAAGACTTGTTCTGAGGGCATCAATACATTTTCTATTGTACCTAAAAATTAAATATTTTCAGGTTTATTGTACATTAAAATTATCTATTGCTTTCATTAAAATGCCTCCTGTTTCCTTCTTTATGTATTTGTCAACCCTACCTCTAGGTTTTCTCTTGTAGCTCTGCTCATCTGTAGTTCTACGGTTAAGTCTTCTGCCAGGATTTGCTCGTCCAAAAGTCTGTCTTTCCTAATCATTCTGTGCTCCTTGGCAGGGTAATTTACACAAACTACAAGCTCTGTTTCTATTCCCAGGAGTAATGGCTCAGCATCTTGATGTAGAATGCTTGCCCCTTGTGTTGCATGTTCATAGCTCTTTTTACATAGCCTGTCCCATTAAACCGCCCCATTCTTTCATAAGTCATGCTATTGGATACTCATTGTCTCTTCCTTCCCCATCATTTCTCTGTCAGAAAACAGTATATGATACATATTTTTCAAACTATGGTAAATTTCTTCCCTTCTTGTCTGTTGCCATAGACAAAGACCCATTCTTCTTATGAGGCAAGGTGACTACTACAAGCCAGCCCAGTTTCCAATAAAGGAATCCAACCAAGAACTCCCACAGCTAGCTCCTGATGGCCCAGCCCTTACTTGATGGTCAATAAAGAAAAAAATTTCCCCCTTATTGAAAGGACCTCTTGGAATTCTGAGCCTCAAGTCTATAAACAAAGGTCTGCTCTCTGGAGTGGATTTTTTTATATGTTCCAAAATTTCTTCCCATTCCTGGTAATTCACTGAAAATATGACATGGGAGAAGATGCATCAGGCAGGTAACAAGGTCAGAGATGAATGAGTATACTTGGTAGTTAGCTGTCACGTCCAGGGTCTGTGTTGATGTCTGTGGCTTCCGAGACCACCAAAGACCATGCTGATGCCAGGGGTGTAGGCTGCCCCCTGGGGCCATTTTTGGTGTCTGAGTGCTATGCTGCTGTGGGACCATGATGCTCCATATGGTGTCATCTGGGCTCCGGCTATTGCCTAGGACCACATCAAAATCCATGGTTCAATGCCATAGCCAGGGTCTATATTGATGCCCATGGCCCATGTCTGGGTCTGTGGTCCTGCTGCAGTTGGGGTCTGTAGTGATTTTCACGGTCCATGTTAGCTTGGGAGTCATCAGAACTATTCTGTGCTGATCCAGTTCCACCCTTCTCTGGCCCTGGGATGGCTGGTCCTGCCCATTGCTGAATATTGTAGCACCTGAACTGGTCCTATCCCTCAGGGAAGAGCTAGCCTGTGTACTCAGGAAAGATGACACCACCCTTCACCTTAGGTGCACACCTCACCTGAGAAGTACACTAGACCTGAGTCTGTAGTCAGGGATACAGGCAATCTTACCCTGAGGACATGAGAACAAGAGAGCTGCCTCTACCCTCTCGTCTGCCATGTGATGGCATGGATGAGGGAAAGGTGCCCTCCCCTCCTCACCTATTACCACCTGCAGCAATTGAGAAGGTCACAAGAGTGAGAGAGCTAACCATGCCCATCACCAACTACAGCACATAAGGACAGCAGGCCCTGCTCTCTGCCTGGGTCAGGTCACAGGTGAGTCAGCCCTGAGTGCAAAAGCAGGAAAACTGACCCTCCACCCTTGTATTCCCCCTATAGCAATGGAGAGAGGGTCCTGCACCTTGCCTGGGTGAAAGAGTAGAGCTGGCCCCGGCCATGTGAGTGAGGGGGACCCAAGAACAGGAGAACTGGCCCTGCTCCTTGTAGTAAACAACATTGGGTGAACTATCTGAGACACTGCTGGACAGCTCATCTGGGCAGTGACAATGAGGGAAAGCTAGCAAGCAAACCAATCCAGCTACCACCCATGCCCACCCCAACATTCATCAAAGTGATATGAAGGGGTCAACCTATAGATCCAAAACAGCAGGATCTCCATGACACAGGACAACAGGATAGCCAAGAAGAGCCCCAGTGCGAGCCTATTATCAGATGTGTAGTGGAAACCAGAGGCCCCTAACCAGACCAATGACTTGTGGCAATGAATACTTAAAAGCAAAGGTGAACAGACTGAAAGGTAAAGTGTGTGACTCAACAGGCCACACTACAGCTTCCACGACAAGATTCTTCTTCTTTCTTTTTGTTTGTTTCTTTGTATTTATTTTATTTTATTTTATTATGAGAGGAGGTTGCCAGTGCAGAGGACAGATTCAAGGAGACAAGGAGATAAGTGGGATCAGAATGCACGATGTGAAATCCACAAAGAATCAATAAAAGAGAGGTGGGGGAGGGGAACCACAGTGTGCAAACATGAATGAGTAAAAGAACAATTAGATGACTATCCAATCCTGTAGGTCTTCTCAGAATCTGTACCCCATGAGTGCAGAGAGGTCAGTTTAATTACTGACTCTGTAAAGTAGTGTAAGCTTGGGTGTTCGTCAGCATTCCTGCTTATGTTTTCTGAAAAGCTATCCATTTGGGTACACCCTGCTCATAGGTAGATACTTGTCTGCAGCCAGATACTCCTTCTCATGTCTCACATCTCTCCATAGTCCAGAAATGGGCCCCTAGGAGAAACTCTTAAAAACCCAAAATTCTAATTTAGACTTGGCAGTGACTGGATGTGGTGTTCAAATGTTTTGATTGAGAAACAAATAATGCTTTAAAATGTGTAATGTTAGTTCTTTGGTTCTCTGTGTCTACGCAAAAATACGACTCTTTCTATACATTCAATATGGTAGTCACCCATTGACAAAGCTTTCTTTCTCATCCCACAGTCTCAGAGTTTTCTCATTTCTCATGGTAAACAGTGCAATGAAATGAATAAGGAAAGGCTGTGTTGGCTTTGTAGTGTCATTGGACTTGGGCATCTCTGTAATGTTTACTTCTGTATCATGCATTTTTTGTATGTTTGCATCTTAACTTAAATTCTGTTTGGTTCTCATCTAAGAAATCCAGTGTTGTGAGTTTCTGGGACAGAAGGCTTTTTTATCCAAGTTTTCTTTGCTTTAAGTTCCATCAGAAGAAACATAGTAGGAACTATAGGCAAATTCCATTTCATATTTCCCAAAATTGTACTCAATCTCATACTTATTTGAAAGAAAACTATTCTGTGTGACTTCTGGAACAAAATGAGGCATAAAGAGATAAAACAATAACATACTGAACTAATACAGAACAGTTTGGCCCCTGGATGGTTTCATTCCACCTTTGCTGTTTAGACTAATTCTGTTGTTGGTTTAGGGTTCTTAGTTGGAAAATAATTAAGAATTTACAACTGTAGTATTTCACATAGGTTAATGTTGTGAGTGGCTTTGTACTTTTCCCCAGCCTAGGGGACGGAATCTAGAACCCCACCCTTGATCCGCAAATCCCTACCACTGATTTATGTCCTATCTCTCTCTGTATATGAAAGTTCTCCCTATATTTTCCAGGTCAGCCTTGAAGTCACTCTGTACTCCAAATCAGCCTTGAACTTGTGACCTTCTTCAGATTCTCGCGTGTCTGGGATTATAGGCCCGTGCTACCAGGCCTGCTGGAACTCTAATTCTAGGAGGTGGGGTTAACCAGGATGAGTTCAGTGGCTTTAAGCACACAGTGAGACTGACAAGTGAAAAGTTTAATCGATTACCGCTAACTAGAACATGTGAAGAATCATTCACATATGTACATGCATAGCACACACACACACACACACACACACACACACACACACACACGTCTACATGTTGTGTAGAGTGTCCCTTGATTATTGTTTCAGGTTTTGCAGAAAATGACATGGCAATGAAACACAGGAATAACCAGGGGGCAACAGGCAGAATTGAGAGCTCATGTATGGAGCTATAATTTTGTTGTTTACCTAATTCTTATTGTACAAGGCCGAGAATCAGTCTAGCAGTTGACAGAATCCGAACGTACTCTTTGGACTAGCACAGGATTCCTGCGAAGTCTCTTGGGAGACATGAATCTTAGGCTAAGAAGCAAACTGACAGTCTGAGGATTTTCAGTCTAAGGAGTGATTGATTGTATCAACAGAGATAAATTAGTTATTTCCAATCACTTGTCTAAAACCCTATGTTCAACTCTGTATTCAAAATCCAAAATATACCTTTGTTTATTTACCTCCATGGAAAAGACTGCACAGTGGAAGTTTGTTGATGTTCAGCAAATCCCCGCTGAGAAATTACTAGAACTAACATAACTGGGAATATTTGTTTTCAAATGGATTCTTAAATTGACCTTGATAGTTTTCAGTGTTTCTTAATTAGTGTTTGCAAATCTGCTGATTTTGTGAAGAATCTGTTTCTTGCTGTATTAGAATGTAGCATCACAACAAAATTAGCATTCCATATGTTGTTCTGCTAAGCATTCTTGGTAGCTTTCTTGAAAATCCCATGGGAAATGTTGTGAAATTTGTTGAAACAAATATGCAATGCTTGAAAATAAATGGTGATTATTGCCACATTGTTCTTTCCTTAAAACGCTGTGTCTGGACTGAGGAGGAATGGTACTGCTGAACACAGATAGTCTAAAAGTTATTTCATGTGACGAGACCTTTGACCTAGATTAGAGAACATTGCTTGTTATACAATACAAATAAGGCTGTCATGCCATGTGTCCCGGGACCAAAGACTGGCTGGTGAAGAGCAAATAAAAACTCTCATTTGCACTTGCTTCTTGATGTGGAAGAAGGAACCCTAGCTCAGATTTCCTAAAATGTCCTTTAGAACTCTTAATACAGGGAACTGGAGAGATGGCTCAGCAGTTAAGAGCACCACTGCCTGTTCTTCCAGAGCACTCAGGTTCTAGTCCCAGCACCCACATGGCAGTTCATAACCATCTATAATGCCAATACTAGGGGATCCAATGCTTGCTTTTGTCTTCTCTGGGCACCAGGTATGCGTATGGTGCAAGACATACATACAGGAAAATAACATATACAAATAAAATAATAGCAATTTCAATAGAAACTGAGGAATCTGTCTTGTACCCTACTAGTAAGAATATTCATGTTAGGTAATTTTTGAAACTAAGATGTTGAGATGTGAAAAAAGTTATGCCATCTCCATCTTTATTTCAAGATTTAAAATTTAGTTAAATAAGACATTAACTATTTCTATAAGCTGAGCATTAGTCTAAGAGCTCAAGGTTCCTAATAGGAATAAGGCAGACATGGTGGCTTCAGTAGCTCTTCTTTGAGGGTGCCCATGGACAGCCAGAGGTGAAACTGCAAACTGGAGAGCAGGGCTTGCGGTGATATCACAGGTAGAGCTTCTCAAGCTGTTTTGTAGGTGATGTCAGTATAACAGGTCCACAGAGCAGAGGTGGGGATTCTAGGCTGAGCTACTGTCCATATAAAGCATTTATGAGAAAGAGATGCTGGTGTGATGGCTAAAGTGGGGCTTCAGGATGGGCTATGTGTTGGTGGGGGGAGGTGTTTGGTAAGGTGGGCAGATAATATATGATATGCTGAGAATTCAAGTCCATCTTGTAGAATATAGAGAGACTTTGAAGCATTTTAAGAAGGGACTAGTATTAATTGGCATGAAAATGTGGGGAGCAGAATAGATAGATATTGCTTAAGAAGCTTACACAACAGTCTGGGAGACAGCAGTGAGGGCCTGACCTTAATCATAACAGTGGCATTTAAAAGGGTCTTAGAATTTTTATGTCCAGTTTCTTGATTTCTTTGTATATTTTGGAGATCAGGCCTTTGTCTGATGTGGGGTTAGTGAAGATCTTCTCCCATTCAGTAGGATGCCTTTTTGTCTTAATGACTGTGTCCTTTGCTTTACAGAAGCT
>JAQHUG010000030.1:662017-676115 GCA_028555095.1 Dicrostonyx torquatus
AGACAGAGAGAGAGACAGAGAGACAGAGAGACAGAGACAGACCGAGAGAGAATTTGAATCCCAAATTACCTTGGTGCTGAGGATAAAAATCTCAGGTCCTCTCTGATTGTGCCACCTCTCTATCCCTTGAAATTGTTTTCTGAATAGAAAAAAACCCAATAATTAATGTCATAATGACTTGTTAGTATGCTCATTAAATCTTAGATAATTATTTACATATATGCATGTATTTATATATATGAACCCAGAGAGACTCTGTTTTCATCAGTAGTTCTATATGCACATTATTTTCCTTCTTTAATTCCAGTGATTATTTTGGCAGTCCCCATACTTCTATATCAGGATTCCTAAGGCTTGATAAAGTATGAAGGCCACACATTTTTCTCTCTTACAGTTCTAGAGTCCAGAAAGTCCAAAGTTAAGGAGTTGGCAGATTAGGGCCAGTTTCTTTGCTTCCAATTCTGTGCTTTGCACATCACATCTTTCAGAGGACAGGAATGCCATATCTGCATGCGGTAGAGGCAAGAGAAGCCCTTTTCCCCCCAAAGCAAGGTTCAGCTCTTCCCTCAAGGCCTGAACTATTCCTTTTATGTTCATTTCCTGACAGTGTTGCCTTAGGAAATAAATTTTCTACATATCTATTTTAAATGACACATCCTGATCATGCCAGATGCATACAGACTATAGAATTAGATATAAGGTGAGAGAATTTAATAATTCTTGATTGTCTTACAGCAATATTAATATGTCTATATTATATTATTTGGACAAATAGTAAAAACTTAAACCAAAGAAAGAAGTGGTAAACTTATTGTTGTTGTGAGATTTTAAAAATTCAACCTGATGTTCTCAAGAAATTTGGGATAATCCTTTGGACTTTCTTCTCCATTTATAATTATCTAAAAAAATTTATAAAGAAGTATGTTTTGTGAGTTCTGTTGTAGATGGTCTCAAATATGCCTCAAAAGTAAATTCTGATCATTCTAAAGTACAAGTGTAAACATCTGCTAAAAGTTGGGCTAAGGTTTTAAGATTTTAATTTTTAAAAGTCAAAATGCAATTATTTCATTTTCCTCTTCTGGATATCCCCATCCTTCCCCCACACCTGCCACCCTGTTTACTTTTGATTAATGGCTTCTTTTTCATTAACTGTTATTTTTATATATAAAATTCATCGCCTAAATATATGAATACAATCTGTTCAGTCCATTTATTGTTACTACATACAAGTTGAATTCATTTTTATGGTCACTTTTACTCTTGTGAATTGCTAATATCCAAATTTATTGGTTAGATGGCTTAATTACTGATGGTCCTTAGGGCAGGAATGAATTCTTACTCTCTCCCATATTTCTTTGTGGCAAAATTTCAGAAGAAATAATGGCAGCTGCTGTTCCTAGACTTGGAGACAGAATAGAGTCTCTGGCAATCTGGAGGCAAGGGTACTTCTTCTGAGGTAGAAAGCTGGCTCTTTGAGCAGAGACAGGGGAGAGCTGAATGGATAGGAAGTAAGCACCTGATGACTAAAGGAAGTAATTTGGTAAGAAATGGTGATGGATGCTACTGTGATTTATGAAGGGCAAGATTGCTGACACACAGAGATGTGTATCAATGGGAAGACCTGTTGGTATTTGGGGAAAATCGTAGTAAACTCACAAGTAAAGTAATATCTGGGGATTTCCAACTCATGATTAGATTTCATTTGAACTCTACTAAGAAAAGTCAAATTACATTTTGAATGTGGTTTTAACTAATATTTTGATTTCTGCTCCAAAAAGCAAGGTATTAGTCATTTATCATATTTTTATTTCCTATGATAAAGGTGGGTAGAGAGTCCTCAGTTCATGGCTGTTTTTTATGTATCAGTTTTTGGAACAGTACATAGAGTGCATGTATCTGTTGTGCACATTTATCATTATTTAATAGACACATTTACGTCAGTAGCCCCCCCCCCATAAAAAGCAAATGGAATATCCTGCTTGGAATGCATGTCATAAATAAGACCAATTTTGACAGGGATTTCTGAAGTAAACATAGGTTTTCGCTAGGCTGAATAGCTGGTAAAACAGACACTGGCTGTTTAGGATGTGTTCAAAGAAGAAGACAGATGGCCATTGGAATGTAAGGAATCCAGATCCACTGAGGCAGAAATAGGCTAGGAGTGTAGACTGGGAAAATCTTGGAATAATATCAGAGTCTATTTCTTGGATTATTGTCTATTGATCTTGGATTAGTTATTTCTCTTCTCTGCTACCCCAGCCCATACTTAGCATATTTGTATTCCCTATGGTAAAGGTAGGCAGAGGAATTCTTCACCTCATGGCTATTTTTCATGCCTATATGTCTGTGATGACTATTCTTGGTTGTTAATTTGACTATATCTGGAAAGAACTACAATCCAGAAATGAGGGTACACCTGTGAGAGAATTACTGTTTGGTTTGAAGTGGGTGAATCTAATTCTATTCCAGACCTTTGAGGTGGAAGACACACATGCTTGATCCAGACCTTGAGGCAGAAGGCACCTTTAATCTGGACCACACCTTCTGTTAGAAACTCATCTAAGGACATGGAAGAAGGAGTCTTTTGCTCTTTAAGTATTTTCATCTTTCTACCCCTTCTCTGGCTTTAGAACCTATTTCTTTGGAATTTTACTGTCTACTTAAGACCAGCTGAAACATCCAGGCATGGGGAATGGGCAAGTTCTGGAATCTTGTACTTTTTGTTCATAGCCTGCCATTGTTGGATTAGTTGGCCATGGCTTATAAGTGATTTTAACAATTATCCCTTATTATATATATATATATATATATATAATATATATGTGTGTGTGTGTGTGTGTGTGTATGTATGTATATGTATGTGTATATACACACATACATACATACACACAGAGAGAGGTTCAGTCTATAAGTTATATATAGAACAGTTAGAAAACCCTGACTAATATAATGTCCAGCAAACAAGCATGAGAGGTTAGAGATAGCCATAATATATTTAGATTTAGGTGATAGTTTTAGGCCAGTGGATAGACAGATTGTGTTGACAAATCAAAAGAGGGCATTGATAAAGGACACTTGGTAGAGTTATGTTCAAACCTCAAGAAATGACTTGTCTGAGTAGTTCATAAGAAAATTTGAAATCCCAGCTCGAAATGATAACAATCTTCAAAGATAATATTTTAAAAGTCATCATGACTTTTCAAAATAAAATCTTATGTAGAATTTTAGTTCACTGTCAGCTTTATCATATCATATCTACCAAAATTATAAAGTATGATTCTACTAATTACTATAGCAGGATCTTCCACCTATACTTGGGAAGTTAGCTCACTTAGAGTGTTCTCAAAGATTAAGTCATCCTTCCTGTACAAAGTAGTCTCCTCATGTCCTAATTTCTGTTCTTTAAATGGAAGCAGTCCTTCATAGTGATAGTGATGCTCTAGTAGGGATTAAAGAAGGAAATAATTGTATACCACTTTATTACTTGGCATATATAAAGCTCCAAGTGTATTACTATTTTTCTGACTCACAGATGCTCAGGAATAAAGTCTGTTTGTCCTATCCAGTTTTGACCGGGACATGTTTTACAGAACTGACTTGCGAGAGAAAGAAGGCCAGTTGTGTTCCTTCAGTGACAATCACTGCCATTAGAATTTGGAAGTGAGAATTCTGTACTGTTCTTCATTGGCTAAATCTAATAGAGCTACCCCTTGGTATATATGATATATGAATCCAATAGAAGAAAAACCCAGAAAACACTGTTGGGACAGACTCATGTTTATAGCACAAGTGCTCTCTGGTAGTAACAGGGTCTTTGATGTTGGATGTTTAGACTCAAGTGTGGCTTTAAATTTATCTGCTCTCCTATGACAATCTTTCAGGTTCAATCACAGGACAAGCAGCTGCTTCTGCTTGGAAAGTTGTTTCCTCCTCACTGAGCTTGTATCAAAGTCTATGTGGCACCATCACCACCAACAAAAAAGGTTAAAATAGACACTTAGTCCATTCCCCCAATCTTCCATCCACAGAATCAGTGTAAAGCCAAAGTAACACAGCTGCTTTGATTGGATAGGCCATGACACCCAGAGCCTCCTCTGTGTGAGCTTCTCTGGTAGCCTCAGAAATCTTGAGGCCTTCTGATAAGTTTAAACTGAAGATCTTATCTTTAAAGTCTTCTTCCTCTAGCAGTTTAGGAGTAGGTGTAGTTTGGATTTCTGTTACTATGAAGAGATACTATAGCCACAGCAACTCTTACAAAGGAAAACATTTAATTGTGGTGGCTCACTTACAGTTCAGAGGTTCAGTCCATTGTCATCATGGTTGAACATGGTACTGTGCAGGAAGACAGTGCTGAAGAGTGAGCTAAGTGTGCTACAGCTTGGCTTGCAGGTAACAAGAATTAGTCTGTCTCACTGGGAGTAACTTGAGCATAGAAGACCTCAAAACTGAAACCCATAATGACACATTTCCTCCAACAAAGCCACACCACTCCAACAAAGCCATACCTCCAAATAGTGCCACTTCCTTTGGGGGTCATTTCCTTTCAAACCAGTATAATAGGTATCAATCAATGGTCTCTACATATAATGCAAAAATAATTTTCTTTTTAGAATTGTATTGTAAATGATAAAAAGAAAAAAAATGCCGGGTGGTGGTAGTGCATGCCTTTAATCCTAGCACTCAGGAGTCTGAGACAGGCTGCTTTCTATGGGTTTGAAGCCAGCCTGGTCTACAGAGCAAGTTCCAAGACAAAGCAAAACAAAATAAAAAAAATGAAAGGAAAAAGTTATCAGATCCAGAAAAGCAAAGTTCTTTGTATACTTCATTCCTGTGAAGCCAAAGACTGAAGACTTGCAACATGTTGAAAATTGTTATTGTTCAGGCTATAGTTGAGTAAAATGAGCTCCTTACAAAATCTGAAGTTATTTGGTCTTAGTCATAAGGCTATTAAGTGATGTATCTGTATGACACTGAGGCCACATTCTTTCCATTTGCCTCTTTCCCTCTGTGGAGCTCTGAAGAAATGCAATTGTGTGTTTTCATCTGTGCTGTGCTGTGCTGTGCTGTGTGGTTATGACCTGTTACTGCCATGAGTAGAAATGAGAGTGGAATAGAACTGTAGAACCTTGAAAAATATTTCACAGAACATCAGGAGTGTTTAGATGACAAATTGAAGTAGGTACATCTGACAACACTGGAGCAGAATGAAAGGCCTCATATTGCTTCTTGGAGAGGAGCATGGAAAAAGAAACTTTCCCCAATTCCCTGTTGGCATCTAGCTTCCTGGGCTACTGGATACACCCTTCTTTCCTATTCCATTTTTCTTTATTTTTGTCACAAAAAGTAGAATGTAATTCATTTTTAGTATAAGTTTAGGAAGTAGTCAGAGCTGTGCCTCTACTGTCTCTTTAAAATCTCTTAGTTATTAGAGCTCATTAAAGATCTAATATGATAACAAGAGTATGGAGGTGTGCTGTGCTTACTAAGCTTAAAATTCAATGGCTTATACCCCTAGGAAAGTAAGATTTAGATTTCATACTGATGTCTGAGAGCCTGAAATTTTGACTATAGTAGCATAAGCAATTGCCATCATGAGCAGCTGTGGGACCTTTGTTACTCCTACAGCTGAAGGAAAATGTTCTGTCTAGTTAGCATCAAAAACATTTTTAAATAGCACTGAAATTTGGACATCTTGGAGAACAAATAATCACATCCCCATGTAGTGGGAAACCTTCTTTTTATTCGGAACATGGCTGACATGTTTATAAGATAAGTTTCTTTTCAAAGTAGAGAAGCCCACAGATGTCTCATCTGGGAGGACTTATGAACTGTGTGACTTTGTTGTTATTGTTAATGATAAAACAAACTGTTCAATTATTTCTTTTCCCCTTTGTGGCTTCTTGCACATTTCCTTTGTAACTTTGAAGGAGTCCTTTGTATTTTAAAAGTTTATTCACTTATTCCAATAAAAATATTTAAAGAAGAGCTGGGATATACCATGTCCTTGGAAACCAGATTGGTTCTTCAGATATGAAAAGGTTCAAAGAGATCCTTCTCAGTACTGAATGTCTAGAAAGCATTGCATTGCCAGTGCTATAAATTGATGTTGCAATGTAAATTTTATTGCCTGGGACATTTAATTATTTAAGCATACAAAATATTCCATGTTAAATAGCTAGGAAGTCAGCTCTAAAGTCAATGAGCTATCCAAGCAAACATGACTCTTCAACTCCATATAAATGAGTCAGTAGCGACATATTTGAATATCCTATCTCTAATACTTGTATGTGTGTTTCGCTGAACAGTAGTTGTTCCTGATGTAGGGGTGGCTAGGAATGATATTTGTCTAAAATTGGTTCTGTGGTTTCTCTACTTTTCATGTTCCTTCTGCTTATCTTATTAGTAACTCCTTTTCATGACTCACATACCAGTGTATTTAATGGATTAATTAATTCTGGAAAACTTTCATATCATGACATTTCATATCTATAATAGCATGTCAGTTATTTAGAAACAGATGATTCTGAAATGAGTAACAAACAAAGCATGATTCATGAGGTCAAGAACCATATCTTTTCTTCTTAATGTCTGTGTTATGCCTGTAACCAAGTGCTTGCTTCCATGGAGGCTAAAGGAATGATAGTTAAATGAAATATTGTTTCTTTCTAGGTAGAAATATTTAAACCTAGATGTCTACAGGACTCCTCAGTCTATATAACATGTAGACAGAAGATGGGTACTAGACATAATGCTTGGCTCTTTTAATTAATCTTTTATCTCAGACTGCTTGTTCAATACAAATCCTTAATCAAAACAAAAAACAAAAAAAAACCCTCTGACTCCTAACGGCTAGAATATTTTCCCCAGTACACTTCATTATATAAGTAACTGGTCTGTGTCTTCTTTAAAAGTTTTGGCGATATAATGAATGGAAAAGTTGTGCACATTTGGTTTAGGTAAGAACCCCTACTTCGGAGGCTTTCATACTCCTTACAGACTCTTACAATACCTATAAACATGTGTATTTTATTCATTTGAATCAAAGCAACAGAAAAACCTGTTTAAGTAAAATCTAATTCAGATGACTGTAACAAGTGTTTCGTATTTTGCCATGGGGTACAGACAGGTTCATGTGATAGTCATCATTGCTGCTTATCAAGTAATTCCAGCTCTTGACTTCTGGCAACATGATGAGACTCTACTTCCTCATTTTCTTATTGTGGGATGGGACTGTGTGACTAAGTTGGGCCAAACTACTGGGAAAAGTGAGTCTCTGTCACCTGCAGGCTATGACATTTGACCCATTACTGCTCTCATGCTCTTTAGTGGGTGACTGGTTAATTCTTAAGATATTGGCCTCTCCATTGTCCCTGGTTCTTGAGTGGTGAAATGGAGCAGAGTCCACTATTGATATTTCTATGAAAGAGAAGTAAACCTTTGTTCTTTTAAGCCATTGAAGTTTGTGGTTGTTATTACAATTGTATAATTTAGTGCTTGTTGCTACTAAAGCAAAATTATGTCTATTCCTTCTCATATGGATAATAATATTATATTTTAGAGAATTTTGTCTTCTATATCAATTTGTTAAAAGTCCAAGTGTTTGTAATTACAGTTATTTATTTTTATTTGTATGTGTGTATAGGGGCCATGTGCTATGGTGTATATTTAGTGATCAAGAGAACACTTGTGGAAATTGGTTCTTTCATTCTACAACATGAGTCCTGTGGACCAAACTCAGATCATCAGGCTTCGAGGCAAGTTCTTTAACCTACTGATCCATCTCACAAGATACTGTTTCCTAAATTCATTTTATGGTATCCAAAAGGACCCTATAGAAGTCTTCTTTTATCATTTCTACTATTGTGCTCTCATAACTTTTATGACATATCATGTGCATGGGATTTCTTAGACAAGGGGGGCTTCTTGTCAGTCACTAACATGATGATCTCGGGCCAATCTGTAAGTAGTGCTTCATGACCTGATAGAAACGACTGTAATTCAAATTACATCCTTGGCTGTCACGCTAACTGCTTTAGTGGGGATGGGTAGATGGACTGCAGCACACAGCCTACAAATGCTATTCTTTCTCCCAAAGACTGGGTCAGAATGAGTCCACTCTGGTACTTGTTGCCCTCTTCTTTCATGAGATTCCAGTTACTGATACTTTTTATTGAAAAGATTCTAATTTCCTTGGTCTCAAAAAATAAAGGAATCAATGGCTTGAACCATTTACTTGCAAATGTGTTCATATATATTAACTTGGAATATTACAGAGACAGAGTTCTCAAAAATGAAAGATTCTCAGAGGCCATCATTGATTTAGGCCTCCAAGCGTATTATCATTTTCTTAGTAGAACATGGCAGAAAGGAGCTGCATGGAGGACTGGCTTAGTAGATGCAGAAGTGTTCAAAGAAGAGTGAGAACAGAGTAAGTTATAATCAGACGAGACATGCATTTGCCAATTTACGCATATTATCCATATACATACAGATGAAATATAACTAGGGTATTGTTTCAGAAAAACGTGATATAAAATAGTAGCCTTGACCAGTGAGTCATATCCACAATGTGAAAAACCCCATCTTCACAGATAGCATAGTAAAAAGTTGTGTGATATGTGACTCTTAGCACCTAGAGCAGTGGTTCTCGGCCTTCCTAATTCAGTGACCCCTTATAGATCCTCATGTTGTGCTGACCCTCAACCATAAGATATTGTTGTTGCTACTTCATAACTGTAATTTTGCTGCTGCTATGTATGAATCATAATGTTAATATCTGCATTTTTGTTGGTCTTAGGCAACCCTTGTGAAGGGGTTATAAATCCCACAGGTTACGAACCACTAACTTAGAGGTTTTTCTTCACACTAAGATGGGCAGAGGGAACTGGACACACAGAATTTAGACAAAGGAGTCATGAGACTGAAGGTAATCATCGCTATCACTCCAAGGCTGTTTTCTCCATTCACAGTTCTAAGATGATGAAATAGGCAGGAAAATGTGAGGCTTACCTTTCCTTATGAATGAGATGCTGTCTCTTGCATAATCCTGGTACAGAAGCTACAGGAAGTGGCTCTGCTTTGTGGTCAAATGAGAGGGAGGTGGGACCCAAAATTCTAAGGAAACCCTCAGAAGCCGATGCCTGGGACTTTCTGCTGCCCATTGTTATCCTCATGACAGGATACACAGGCTGAAAGACATTATCTGAGACGTTTGTGGGTAGCTTCAGCATTCTCATTAATTAAGAAATTAGATTGGTGGCTAAAAGTTGGAAGGTAAGGAATATCTGTATTTGACATTGAGGAAATGAAGCGTGGGAGAAGAGATGAGAGCCAGGCTTTTCACATCAAACTGGAATGCTTTGCTTGCCATTGCTTTGGGGGTCGTATTAACTTCAGCACCAATGTTGGTCTCTGGGCAGGCTGACTGGTCCTTCTAAGGATGAATTCATCTTGCAAGATTTCCTGAATAACCATGATTCTGAGTAATATAAATAACCTATTGATTATAAGTCTTCTTTTTCTTCCCCTAAATTGCCCATCAGATTTTCTTGTTTAAAAAGTAAATTAAAAATGTGATTGCTTTTGATCTCTAAACCAATATCCTTGGGCTTACGAGCTTGTGGCTAATACATAATAAACAGTAAAAGTATCTGTGTTCCTCAGTGTAATTTCAGCCCTCAAGTTCCCCTTTGAAGCAGCTACTTATTATTTTCTCTATTTTTGTTCCCTTTCCATGCGTCCACATCCAGGGTGTCAGGTAAGAGAGAAGCCTATAGGGCCTAGCATGTAGATTCAGATGTCTGAACCTAGAAAGCTGCCCTTCCTTGCATTTGAATTTTTCTTGCCCTTGCTTATTGAGAGCTTTATGCATGAGTATATCTGAAACTCATTGAGCCCATTCAGTGTTACTCATATGTATGTGTGTTTAAAGCTGCTCATTTGGGATTGAATGACCAAACAGTGAGCTTGTAAAAGACTGATTTTTTTGCTCTCTGAGCAGTCGTTAATATTCTGTATGCATGGGTGGAGACTCATGAGATTTCCACTATCCACATTAGCATGTCAATTGATGTTATCATTGTATGGGTCTTGTTTAGGCAACTATATTGTTGAAAGTCACATGGATGTACCTTCCCTGATCTATACATAAGGCATTATCTATGGCAGACATCCTGGTCCTGTGATTCTTACAGGTTTTTTGTTTCATCTTCTGCAATGTTCTCCAAGCCTTAGGTATGGGGGTTGTGTTACAGTTGCACCAATGAAGCTAGGTTCCTCACAGTCTGACTTATCTGTTATATAAGCATTGCTATCTGCACAAATACAACCTTTTTGGATGATTGACAGCTACAGTTACCTGTGGAAATAAAGATTTAGAGTGCCATTGGGAATTACACTGGTTTAGCGAAGTGTCAGTAGTAGGGTATGTATACAGTATCAGTCAAGATTTCCCTCATATTAAGCTGGCCTTTAGTCCAATTAGACAGCTTGTTGGTTAACCCCAAAATATAAGTGCCACTGTTGTACCCTTTGGGCTATCTTGTTGGGTTGATCACAAGGTTTATAGGCTTTGTACCTGGGTAGGGTTATTGATTGCTTTTCTACCTTCACAGGTTATTTATAACCTTCAGCTACTATGAGAGCTAGTCCTCCAGAAGGAGGCTTCCGGGTTAGTACCAGCTCAATTCCTCCAAGTCCTATGTCCAGGGTGTTTGGTATCTTCTGCAATAGGGACATACCTTCAAGTTCTGGATGGCAACCAAGGGCAATTGCAATAACCTACATGGTTTGGGAGTCTCTTGACCTACCCTGATCAACAACTTGAAAGGAAATTTTCCATGCCCAACACTGGATTTTTTTTTTTTGGCAGATAATATATAGCTTTTGGGGGAGGGATATTATTACCCCAAGTAGTATAATCTCATTTCACTAAACACACACACACACACACACACACATACACACAAAATTTTATTATATATTGTTATCCATCTCCCTTCTTTCCAATTAAAGTCCTTATCCCATTTTTTTTCTATTTTCCACTTCAAAGAACCAGTCTCCTTATCTTCCCCCAACCCCCACCATGACCCCTTTTACTTTTGTGGTTTCTGGGTTTTACTTAGGTTGCATACTCATATCTAAAGATGTAGAAATAGGATTCACAAGTAAGAGAGAACACTGGTGTTTGTCTTTTGCGGTCTGGGTTACCTCACTCAATATTAATATTTTCTAATTACCTACAAATTTCATGAATGGACTATGGGTCTGAACAGAGTTCCCAAAAGAAGAAATTAAAGTGACTAAGAAATATTTTAAAGATTATCTGACATTATTAGTAATTAGGAAAATGAAGATTAAAACTACTTTGAGAGTTCATCTTACTCCTGTCAGAATGGCTGAAATTAAGAAAACAACTGACAGCAAATGCTAGAGAGGATATGAGGAAGGGAGAACAGTCATTCAGTGTTAATGAGTTAATGAGATTGCAAAATTTATTTCGCTAATGGAATTCACTAATTCCACTAATGGAATTCCAATCACTAATGGAAGTCATTGTGGAAAATTCCCTACATGCTAAATCTAAATCTACCATATGGCCCAGCTATACCACTCCTTGTTATATGCCCAGAAGACTCAACATCCTGTTTGACAGATACTTGCTCAGCGTTGTTCCTTGCCATTCTGTTCACAATAGCAAAAATAACAACCTAAATGTCTCATTCTGATGAATGGGTAATGAAAATGTGGTGCACACAAACAGTGGAATGCTCCTCAGCTGTAAAGAACAATGGAGCATTTTTGGACTGCCTCTAGTGCTGACATTCCTGTTTCTTCATTGTGGGTTCTACAATTGCAAGCACCTTTAGTACTATTTATTCCTCTTCCTCTGACGTACACTGTGCCTATGGAACCCAGAGCCTTTCCTTGCAGCGCCATCTCCAGGATTAGTACCATGATCCACATGTGGTGTGTTCTGGCTGTCAGTTTTCACCCGGATGTATACTATACAATTTTATTGATTTTTCTCAAGAAACTATTCCCAAACAAATAAAAATAAAAAGATTCCAGTAACCAATCAATAGAGTCAGAATTCATATCCACTCTCTCATTAGTTGTTGTAAATTCCAATTAAACTTAGTCTGGAGCCCTGCATACCTAAGAGCGGTTACTTCCTGCCAGATGATTGCCTGTTTCTCTATCAGAGTGCTGCTGATGTTTGTTTCTGCATGAGTGGGTAGTCAGGGGTGGTTGCTACCACATTTCCATATTGTCAAGCAAGCTACTATTTTTGTGACTATCCTAGTCATATAAGAGAACCTTTGGGACCTTGATTATTGGTCTCCAAAGCTTTCACAACAATTTGGGGAATAAAACTTTAACAACCCATTATCAGTTTGGAGGAGTGGGAAAGATGTTGGAAGACATAAGAGACCAAGGACGTGATTTGCTCTATGAATCACAAAAGTAAAAAATGAACCATTTTTCTTCCCTTGGTGAAAACTATGTAGGATTTTGAGAGTGAGAGAATCTTTTATGGCCTGATTTTGATTGGCCCAAGGACTTACTATGCCAAGATGCATTCACCCTTATCAGGCTCTTACCTTCAAGTCCTGGATGGTAACCAAGAGAAACATCAAGATCCTGCATTATTTGGGGAGTGTCTTGGTTTCCTCTGACCAACACACTACTCAAACAGAGATTTCCCAGCATGGCACTGGAGTTTTTCTTCAGATAGTCTAAAGGTCTTCTGGGGAGCATTATCACTCCTGGTATCACAACTTGAGACAGTAGCTCAAAGTTCATTGTCTCATGCCAAAGAAAATTGATATTGTGGACTCTCTTGGAAGTAAGCAAAGTGAAAACAGACTTAAAAGGAATTATTACAGAAAAGTAAAAAATTAGGTAAAAGTGGAAAATTAAGGAAAATTGAGAGGGCAAAATAAAGATTTCCTCGACTCAGAACTGTTGAATTTGTTCTAGTGGTTTTATAGAACAGTGACAGATATGGATGGTTCAAGATTCAGACCATTTACTTCAGCATTATGAGTCATACCAAATTTTTGATTTGATATCTAACCATCTTGAAGCACCAAGATTTCCAATAATCATACTCTGTCCTGTTATATTCTTTTTACTCAAAAGCAACAATTTACTTAACCATGGAAATAAAATTTCATGCATATTATTTATTTATTTTCCTATTGTACTTTGAAGGAAAAGATAATAATCACTTTTCCATCTTTCTCAATGTTAACAAGAGTGTTTTGTTGTACATCATGCTCTGTAGGTTAGAATTCATTGAAAGAAAATAAAACAAAACACACACACAAAAAAAACCACAAACCAAACAAACAAACACACAATCTCCTAGTAAGGCTATGATGTTCCTTTGTATGGGGAAAAAAATGGAACCCATAAAATACTCTAAACATTAATTACATGAGCACCTTTAGTTTATTTTTCAGTTTTCCATTTTAGATAAATGACCTCTTCCACAGATCTGCCTTTAGCATGTTTTGGAATGTGACTGGATATCTTGTTTTCTCTTCTTAAAGGATAAATCTTTCATAGAAAGTAAGTGATGTACTAAACCAACTTACCTTAATCTAAACTAAATCACTTACTGTGGAGAACTGCTTTCATTCAGGATGAAAGGTCCATTGAACACTCCCACTCCTGTGTTTCTTTATCACCAGAGGAATTGGAGGGCACAATATAGCCAGCTTAGGGTGCTTCTCTGTAGCTAGAATACCTGGTAGGGCCAACTTAAATTTCTTTTTCCAAGAAATTATCACATTCTTAACCTGTGCCCTTCCTCCATTTGTTGCAAACTTGTGTACCTGAGAAGTACACTGATGCTTAGCTGGGAGTAGGAAGAACAGAACAGAGTGCCAGGGAGCAGATGAGGACAGGTTAGTGAGCTGACAAAAAGAGACTGAGCTTTCATTTCCCAGCCACCCAACCTGTTTTTCTATATGTAATTTTACTATGTTAAAGTTAAAGCCTTCCCTTTTATTTCCACAGAAAAGGGGAGATGATATGGGATTCCCCTCTGTATGCTGTGAATATGTTTTATTACCATTGGTTAATAAAGAGC
>JAQHUG010000030.1:691222-703723 GCA_028555095.1 Dicrostonyx torquatus
TTGGGTATATTCCCAAGAGTGGTATTGCTAGATCATGAGGTAGGTTGATTCCCAATTTCCTGAAGTTAATAAATTTTATTAAAAGCAGACAATTCCAAGAATTTTTTGAGAGAATATGCATTATTCTTGCTTTTCATCTTGGGTGGAAGATTATTTATTTTGATAAAAACTGCTTTTAAATTTTGGGAACACACACACATGTCTGTGAGCTCACACACACTCAATGTATAATCAAGAATTTTGTGGGCTTGCATAGGAAAAAATAATAATTTGTAAAGCTCCCTCAAGTTTATCATTGCTGCCCCTTTAAAAGCAATAGTTGGAAATATTTCTAACATTTTTTTCCATTATAAATCAAGAATATATGTCTCTCTGGGATCTTGGATTTTGATACATTTATCACTAATTTCTATCACTAACTTTTGTTAGTGATAATTGTGGGTTATTGAGCCAAAATAGCAACAACAGCCATCATATGATTCACAGTAGGTCAATCAAATAGGCATGCACTACACAGATAGCAGGGTAACTACAAACCAGAACTCTCTGACTTGATGTCTTCTTTGGGAGTGAGTATCCCCTCACTTCCCTTTCAGTTTCTCCTATCTGTCTCTCCAGGGCCTCCCTTTAGCTCTAGCTAGATCACTGCTCCATTTTCACTTTAACCTCCTTTAGCAATTGCAGACTGAAAAAATTATAACAATGTAATATCTACACAGTACTTGTTTGCAATGGAAGAAGCCTATTAAGAAGCAATGATATTTCATATTTATTATTTACTCTGATTTAGTATTTTTATGATGTGTAATTTTATAGTTAATCACAGTAACCCTGAAAAGTTGTTTACTCTTATGTAAACCATATGAATTAGGAACTAGGCTGTTAAGGTCATTTGTCTTAGAGTGAAGAAAGAAAAGCTTGCTCATCTGAGACCTTGTATAGTTAACTAACACACTCAAAAATAGCCAGATGAGTCTATATGTGGATCCATGGTGCATTATCTTAAGCTGCAATAGACTCCATCACAGATAGAACTAACTGCTCAATGGTTAAGGGGGGGAGGAGTCTCTCTCTCTCTCTCTCTCTCTCTCTCTCTCTCTCTCTCTCTCTCTCTCTCTCTCTCACACACACACACATGCATACATATACATACATGAATACATACACATGCAGACAAGCTAAGCTGAGTAGATATACATTTATCTGTTGCAAATTGAACGTCAAAATAATGTTTTAGTTGAAGAATTTCTCTGTAAAAACAATCATGCTTTTAAAAATACTGCTTTCTCTGTTCACACTTATCATAGTCCATTCTTATCTTCTATGCCCTACCATATCTAAAAATGCTAATGTAACTCAGACCTTAACTGGGGTCACCCTTATCACTAAGGTTACCTCGTCCTTCGAGAATTTAAGTTGTCTCTGACTCCATTTTATCTCTCCTTTAGTGTTCCCACCCTTATATCTGTCCATATCAGGCCTCATCCTCACAGACGAGGCTGCCTGCTGTGTTCTTGGCCTTGACGCATGCTGCCTCTTCCCTCCCTGGCTTCCCTTTCTTCTGTGCTTTAGGTTGACCTATGTGTGGAACAATCCTTTCTCCTTCACTTGAAACACACTCCTACCCACATTGGCCTGCAAGGTATTCCTGAAGGAATGCCTGTAGTTGATGAAAAGTTTACCTCCCATGCCTTTTCTTCAAAGGACTTTAGCCACTTTCTACCAGCAAGTTTCTGGGATTGTAATTGTTGCCTATTCTGCATCATCTCACTGTTTATGTCTTCCTTCTTGTATTTGTCCTCCTCCGGGCCATCAATCTCCCATTTAAAATACCTCTTTATCCACATCATTGCTCCTCTCTTTTACTCACACTTTCTGAACCTTCTGTTTACTCCTTCAGGAAAGTTATCAGGGTATTTTCTTAAAAAAGGATTATTTTTGTTCCCTGGAGGTTCTGGTGCAAGTGATTAAGATAAGGTTTGCCTAATTACAATAACATAGTGTGTTCTGGTGAAAGATGCAATAAGGCTCATGATGGAGCTGCTTCAGAGGCCACACTGAAACTATTTGTGGGGGCAAGGAATAAAAGGTGAAAAATAGGCAAACAATTTTTACTTTGAACAACTAATATTGAGTGGTTACTGAACAATTACTCAGTGTTAGACATTGGGGCGAGCACTTCAGGTTATTTATGTAATTGAAGATAGCACAAAAAGCACATATTTGTATTCTGTTCTAGTTAGCCAACATGTTAAGTAGTTTGTGTAAGAGGCAAGGAGATGAGAAGCAGCTCAGCCTGAGGGAACCCTGTCCTGTTCTTCCGTGCTCTTAGCTTCAATTCAAAGCTGTCCAGCGACAAGTGGACAAAATGATGTTTCTTTTTCCCTTAATGGTACATTCTATGTTGTGGCATCCTTTGGTTAGTTCCCCAGGCTCTGTGATATGTTACAACTTCCTAAGAGAATTACAGAATTTGAGAAGTACAGCCATTTCCAGCCCTATTCTGAGAACATGTCTTTCCCTCAATACACAGGAAACAATGAAAGCATTAGGCATACATTTTTTCATTCTTTTCCTTTTCTTCACAACGATGAGAAAATTGGTGAGGTAGATATACATGTGATCAGGCATCTTAGTGTCTGTCCTATAGCAGGTTACATTTGAACTTTCATTTTTATGCAGTGTGCATATTAATACCTTCTTCCTCAGCATGGTGCTTGATACATACAAGAAATAGTCAGGAGTTTGTTTCTCTCTATATTTCAGTTGAATGTTTCATATTAATATATTTATTCAGTATTTGCATAAAATATTCAGTGGTTTTGACAATGGCCTCTGAAGAAAGGCAATTTAATGAAAATAAGTCCCGTATTTCTATCTCTATTTTATATGGCATTATCTTATAAAGAAATTTAAAAGAACACATTTCAGAGTGCCACCAGAAGAGTTTTCTTGTCTGATACATGCCTTTTATCCAGTTTTGCTGAAGACAGAAAGATGTGTAGATAAAAAAAGCAGAGGTAGATTCTTATTCCTGGGGCTGAAACTCTTCTACCAGGGCCAGAAGGCAAGAAGGCTCTGTACATATGTCTGTAAAGAGCTGCATATGGTATTACAGCCACATGTGGAGACATGTGGTCTTGTTCATAGCTGTTTACAGAGTTCGGACTTTGGACTTTTCTGTTATCAGCATTTACTATATTGAGTGATTTTTATCCAAATTTACTGCACATGCAGTGTACTCTCCAGAGGCAGCCTGGAGGCTTAAACCATTTATCATCAGTCCACCGATCTAAAGAATACCTCCTATCAATATCTTCAAGCACAGAACATCCATACCGTGCTTGTCAAGAACCAGAGGCTGGGCAGATATGATTCAGTCATCAGAGCTTGTCATTTGGTTCTCCTTGAGTCAGGTGGGCCACCTACATCAGAGCTTGTAGGTTAGAGCACACTTCCAGCTCCTCCATCCTGAGTAGTGAGAAAGACCTTTCGCCTGACAGCAAACCCCACTCCACTCTACTTAGCAGCTGCAAGCTAAAGAGAAATGTGTCTGCAGGATCAAGTCACTTTCTTTCTTCAGATTATTTCTGGAAATGAACAACAGTTGAAGCTTTCTCTGTGTCATCATCTTTAAAAGAGTTCCCCTTTAGGGTTCTTAGCCTCATTAATAAAATAATTTAAAGACTGATTCAGAAGGAAGTTCAAAGTTGATGTGATTAGACTTCAAGAAGAACACAACCCAGCAAATATGCTGAAGATTTCAGCAGGCACTAAGAGTAAGAAATGGAGAAAAAGTCATGCCTTTTAAATTAGACACAGAAGTCAGAGAAACAGTGAGAGAGCCGAGAGTGGCTGGGAACAAATTTGAGAATGCCCATCCAAGGGTGATGTGGGATTCCCTTCTGTATGCTGTGAACACCATTGGTTATTAAAGAAACTGGCTTGGCCTGATAGGGTAGAACAGAGCTAGGTGGGGAAAACTTAACTGAATGATAGAAGAAAGAAGGGTGGAGTCAGGAGAAGCCATGGAGCCACCACCAGAGACAGACACACGGGAACCTTGCCAGTAGGCCACAAGCCTCGTGGTAAAATATAAAATACTGGAAATGGGTTAATACTAGATGTAAGAGCTAGCTAACAATACACTACACTTAAGGATTTGCCAAGCAGTGATTTAAATAATATAGTTTCTGTGTGATTATTTTGGGAGTATGGGTGGCTAAGAAAACAAGCAAGTGGCTTTCTACTACACAAGGGTCTAAAGTCAGAGGCCGTTCCATCTCATGCTCATGTGTTTGAGGATAAAGGATTGCACCAAGAAAGCATAACTGCAAACAGGGACTGCTTACGAAGAAATAAGCCACGGTCAAGAAAATAAGTAGCTGGTGAACTAAGAAAGAGTCCAGCAAACATCCTACCATATGATGTATAAGCTGTTGCAGGACTTTCAGAGTCCCTGCCTCTCTGATTTGTATTTCTCTGGCTCTCCTTTCTTGCCTCACAAATCCTGTTCCTTTAGAAGAAGCCCAGGTAAAGAAGGGCTTCTAGTCTTCCTCCACAATAGACTCCTTTTGTCTGCTAGGCTTCAATTCTCCTCTTTTCCTGCCACATTATTGTAAAATGTTGTTGGGTCAGGATCTCCCAATCATATCACAATGGTCTTAAGTCACATGTTTTGATTGCTAGGGAGGGGCATATCCATTGTATGTATCTCAGTAACTGCTGCCAATCAAGTAAGGTATTAAGATCAGAGGTGTCAATAGTTAATTTTTTTGGTTTAGTTCCATCCATGGCCAATTGGGAGGATATATGGCTGAAAGTAACCCTTATGGCTTTTATTATCCTTTTATTATTAAAATTTTAATACTTTTTGCACTCTTCTTAAGACTTGTTTGGCCTATTCCTTGTGGGATGGCAGTACTACTTTCTAATGGTCACTTCTTAGGCCAGGATTGTAAGGAAAGGACAGAGACATCAGCTCCAGAGTCTAAAATCCCATTAAATGACTTCCCATCAATAATCAATTCTAATTGTGGCCTTTCTTTCATATGAGCTACCCAAAAGGCTGCAGGGCCAGATGGTCGAAAACCCTTAGCACCCCAACTGGACCTGGCTGCAGGGATGGAGATGTTAACTAGAGGTACCAAGACTAATTGGACAATAAAATCCCCCTGAGGAATTACTGTAACTCCTTGAGTCACCGATGTCATAATTTTTATTTCTTCTTGATAATCTATGTCAACTACCCCAGGATGAATTTGAATTCCCCTCAAGATGGTACTGCTTCCACCTTCTTAGGCTGGGATGGAGCGGGAAGGGCCTTGGGCTTCCCACAAAGCTAAGTACCCTGTCCCCTCTTAAGGAAGCAGGGGGAGGGAGATGGGGTAGTGGGGGAGCGGGAGAGCCTGGGACAAGGGGAGGAAGTGTAAATTTTTCTTTTAACAATAAAGAAAAAATTCAAAAAAAAAGAAATAAAATTCACACTAAGAACCTTCAAAAAAAAAAGATGGTACTGCTTCTTCCTAAAATAAGCTCCAAGGTCCCTCTAGGTAGGGTCCCAAAAACATTGTAAGCTTGAACCCCCATTTGAGCTGTTAAGACTGCTCAGGCGTAAGTACTGAGGTCCAGTCTTGTACTTCCTGGGGTGGCGGCGGGCAAGGTCTGCAACACAAGAGGATTGTCCTGTGGAACAAACTGGATATGGCCACTGCCAGGGTGAGACTCCTGACTTCTGGTGTCATTGCTCCATACGCTGAGGTTCTGGGGCCCTGGAGTGGGGCCCTCAGCCAGTTTCCCTGCTTTTGGCCTTGAGTGGGCAGAGGCCTTCCATCTATATCTGTCTTAGAGCTGCAATCATTTGCCCAATGGGCCCCCCTTTTACATTGTGGGCACCTTCCTGGTCTGGCAGTAGCTTCCTGAGGGAGCTGTGGAGATTCCTTTTAAAATGTCCAGGGTCACCACAGTTAAAGCAGGTTTTACCCCCAGTTGTCCGGGGTCCTCGCCCAGGCCCGATGGCAGCAGCAATCACCTGGCCCTGAATGAAGTGCCCATCAATATCCAGTCAGATCCGGATGTAGTCATTTAAGCATTTTGCATTATGTAGCCGCAAGGCTTCCTTACAGTATTTATTTGCATTTTCAAATGACAGCTGCTGAACTATGGGCATAGCTGTGGTCACATCACCAATTTTCCTGCCAATCGTAGCAACCTATCCACATAATCCTGGAAAGGCTCTGAGGGCCCTTGTAATACCTTAGGCAACTGAGCCCCAGCAACCTTGTTTGACAGGGCTTCCCAAACCTTGGTAGCCACAGCATGCATTTGCAGATATACGTCAGGATTGAGCACAAGTTGATTGGCCAAGTCAGCATAAGCTTCTGCTCCAGTTAGCATGTCTAGATTGTGCTGTGCCTGTCCCACCTGAGCATTTAACCTAGACGTTTGTAAACAATTTTCTTGATATTCTCCCCTCCACAATAAGTAATCTCCTCCAGATAGTACCATATGGCATAGCTGCTGCCAATCACTAGGTGTAAGATTCAATATCACAAAAGATTCTACTATAGCAAGAGTAAAGGAGGCCTGAGCACCATATGCTGCCATGGCCTCTTTCAATTGCTTCATCTCCTTAAAAGTTCAAGGCCACATGTTGTCTTAGCATCTTTCCTGGATTGTTCGGATCAGGTACCTCTATGACCAAAGCAACTGTGTGCCGGGGCTCAAAACAGACACCTCCTCTTCTTCCTGAGCTCTCTTTGGTCTCCCACTTAATTCTCAGTCCCCAATGGGCCTCCCTCCTTCCCCAATCCTCATTATAAGCAGGTGGGTCTGACAGCACACATAAGGAATACTTATCCTTACAGCATTTCAGCCTTTTCTGAAGTACCTTAATTTCCTGCATTAGCTGTTCTTCCTCATCAGATAAACTATCCTCTGCACTAGAGCTGAGACTGTCTTCCCCATTTTCTGACTCACAGGTTATTGCTATCTGTTTTTTTTTGCCCAAAAGGTTGCACACTTTGGTGCTAGCCTTGGTCTTGTGCCAGATTCCAAAGTTCCCTCCTGGTACCTTTGACTCTTCCTTTCGATCCCTATGTGACTCCCCCATGGATCCTATGGACTGGTGAGTCTCCTCCTCTTGTATTCCCTCAAGTATTTCTTTAGCCATGGCGCCTTCCTGTCTTACTTTCACTTTATCAGTAAGCAGGGCATCATGGACCAGGAGCCATAGTGAAAAGGTAGATATAGGGAAGCTATCGGCACCCTCCTTTTGCAGTCATTTCTGCAAGTCTCTTTTTACCTGTTCCCAGTCGGGAATGTTTAAACCTCCACCTGTTAAAAACCATGGGCTTGCTGCAGCTATAGTCTTAAAAATATCCTCTATAGTTCTCTGTTTGATTGCGGTTCCTTGTTGCTCTAACAATTTAGATATCTGATATATCAGGTCTCTCTTACTTCTTGTGGATCCCATTTTACCCCAATCCATCCTTACTGGCCTAGGATGACCCCGTCCGTTACTCCTTCTTTCTCAGATTTTTGTGGGATCTCCACTTGCTGCGCCAGCATAGCAACTGTAGTTCTCTGAGCGAGGGACATCAGGATTAACACACAGCACAACTTCAGGTTCTGCAGGCAAACCATTATTCCACTTTCTCACACAGTATGTATAGCCCTCAGCAGGGGAGGCCAAGCCAGCAAAAACAGGAAGCTCATCACCGCAACTCACATGGCTTAGAGGTAAGCATCCTTAAAAAAATTGCTGAGAACAACAGATTGTTCCTGTTTTCGGAACAACCAACCACAAGAGTGCAAAACAGGTCAAGTGGGGGTACGAAGGCCTGTCCTCAAGGAACCCAACAAAATGTTATTTCACAAATATTGATGAAGTTTACCAATGTCAGATTCAGAGGTCTCAACCATGTTGTATTAGCCAAGGTTCTTTAGAGGAACAAAAGTTGTAGGATGAATCTCTCTCCCAACCCCCCAATTTATTTATTAGATTCATTAGAATGGTTTACAGACTGTGGTGCAGCTAGTCCAACAATGGCTATCTACCAAGAAAAAGTCCAAGAATCTAGTAGTTGTTCAGTCCATGAGCCTGGATGCCTCAGCTGGTCTTCAGTATGTGCCAGGATCCCAAAGTAGGGGGCTCTAATGCCAGTACAGCAGTAGGCTTGCCAGTTGGAGTGAAGAAAAGCAGGTAAAGAGAGAGAGCTTCCTTCTTGATGTCATTTATACAGACTGCCACCAGGTGATGTGGCCAAGATTAATCCTGCCTCAAAAGATCTGGATTAGAGGCAGATCTATCCATCTCAAAAGTTCCAGATGAAAAGTGGCCCTTCCTACTTCAATTCATTTAATTAAGAAAAAAAAATTCCTCACAGGTATTATCAACTGGTTGGATTTCAATTAATTCCAGATGTGGTCAAGCTGACAACCAAGAACAGCTATTACAAGTCTAAATTCTTACTGACCCAACTTGGAATGGAATGAAGAAATCTTGGCATCCCAAATCATTATCTTGAGTATTTCAGTAAAAATAGTGGCTGTTTTTTCTAAAAAGCTAGGCTACAGCCATTCAGAACATGCAAGATTTGCACCCCTTCCTTCTTGACCTCTGGAAAAACTCTACCCTTCCTCATTTCCCCTCTTTCCCACCACCCCAATCTGGTACACACAGAACATAACATCATTTCTTCATGGGAAGTTGTTTTATAGTAACTGTCAGGTTTCTATGAGCTCTGAGTTGAGAAGTGGTCAGTCACCACTAATGCACAAAAATAACCACTTTGCTGCTCTCTGAATCAAGATGCATGTACTTGAGCAGTCACTGGGTTCCTGTCCAAAACCATATTTAGCTTCCTGTCTTCTTTAGTCAGAATCCATAATAACCAGTATGAATGGACAAGGATTTAATACAAAGAGTGAAATGCTGTAGAATGGCTGAAAGAGCTAGAACACAAGCTAACCTCCAAGAGGCAAGCATGAGCTGCCATACCCTTCTGCCTCTGCTCTGTTCAAGAATGTTGCTGAGCTAGAGAGAGCAGGGCAGGGCAGTGCACACCTGAAACTGTGAGTCTAAAGCAAATAAATAGTAACTGGGAGTCTAAAGCAAGGGGATCATGAATATGGGACCAGCCTGACAACTTAGTGAGATCATGTGAAAAAAAGACAGAGAAAAAGAGGAAAAGACAAGCAATCCCTTAAGACCTCTGTACATGGGAGGCTGTGCTGGAGGAGCTGTTGTTCCCGTTGTGTCTGGAGAAGCAAAGTTTTACCCAGCTGGGAAACACACAATCTCTTGCAGAAAGTAGGATACTGCCCCCTGCTTCTATGTCCTCATGACTTTCTGTGGCACTCCACTCTAGAAAATAATTTCAAGTATCTAGCTCTTGACAAAGGTCTGTTTATAGTAGTGTCTCATTTTTTTATGTTTTAATTTCACAAAGTCCTGCTAGAACAGGTGCCAAGAAAATACATCTTTCACATTTAATAATAAGCTTCCTGCTTAAAAAAATTTCATATTGTATTTTTCTGAAGTGTTATTACTTAGAAGTCAATGTGGGTGCTAGAATTATCTAAATGCTTTGTATAATCATTGTTTTTATAAAGGGAAACGTTTTCAAGATCAAATAACATCTTTGCCATTACACTTTTAAATTGAACCTATTAATAGTATGACAAATGCCTTTTTAAAGACACTATTTTTATGTGTTGTGTATACACACATATTTATATTTTATTAATGCAACAGATTCTGAATAGTGAATATTATATAATTATTTTGTGCTTCATAATAATCAATTAGAAGATTTGACAGAGTCTGAAGTGTCATGATAACTCTAATTTTTTGAGTCTTTTGTACCAAGGACCATGCTCATTTTCTTATCTGCTCAGAGGCAATGCTTAGTGTTGTACAACTACTGATCCTGTTACTCTGATGCAGTACTTGCTTTTCTTTTTCCTATCAGAAAATACTTTACACAAACAGCTTAAGGAAGAAAAGATTTCTTTTGATTCATTGTTTAGGAAGGGATACAATCCATTCTGTGGTGAAATGAGCATGTGACAGCTGGTCACATTGTCTTCACAGTCAGAAAGCAGAGAGATGAATTTGAGTGTTCCACTTTCTTTCTGTTTTTAATCAAATCTTTGACCCTCGTCCATAGAACAGTATTTATTTTCAGGGCAAATCTTTACTTTGTAGTTAAATCCTTCTGAAACATCCACAAAGACATACCCAGAGATTTATTGACAATGAAGATTAAAGACCACATCTGTCTTACTAGGAAATAAAGGGAGTCATCAAAGTGAGAATAAAAATCTTGAAAAGACCTAGAACTGAACAGTGGTACATTCAGGACTTGAATCTAGGACCTATGTCATCTACAAAATAAATATTACTGGCTGGGTGGTAGTGGCACATGTCTTTAATCCCAGCACTTGGGAGGCAGAGGCAGGTGGATCTCTGTGAGTTCGAGGCCAGCCTGGTCTACACAATCTAGTTCCAGGACAGGCTTCAAAGCTACAGAGAAACCCTGTCTTGAAAAACCAAATAAATAAATAAATAAATATTACTGTATCTTAAATAGTAGGAATTTGTTTTACTCCAATACCAGGTATTTTTCTTTTTCTGTCTCATTGCTAGTACACAGGCATGTGTGTGTGTGTGTGTGTGTGTGTGTGTGTGTGTGTGCGTGTGTGTGTTAGAGAGAGAGAGGGGGGGTCTATTTTTAATGTGGGTTGACTTTGAAGTTCTATAGCGCATCCTTTATTGTTTCATCTTTGTTTAAAATAAAATTTCTGTATAAATACAAATGCTTTTTCACATTTATCCAAATGACAAGTAAAGGAGAATTGTAGTTTCAGGGTGCCTGAAAAGCTAGAACACCCTTAGACTTCTCATTGGAGGCCAAAGGTCAAGACCGTGTCATTAGAGTTCCCTTCTTTCTCGGGTGAAAGTTTTGTTGCAACTTGGGAACGAACTAGATTAGCTCCACTGATTCTGGTAGCTATCTCACTAAAGCACCTCAGTCTGTGCTCTAATGCTGACAAACCTGAACTTTAAAAAGATTTTGTGTTTCCTACCTTCTGCTTTCAGGGCTTCTGATTTTGTACTACATCATAAAAAAGCATTTGTGTGGAGGCAATTAAAATCATTTTAGTTTTTATTCTTCATGGTATTTTGAACAAATGACAAACTCCTGCTGCTAAACTGTGTCCTGCCACGCCCCTTTAATTTCCCTCCTCAGGTCCCTCCTTAGCAGTTCCTCTCATCTAGTCCATCCTTAAAATATAGAAATCCATGAAGGTTTTATATTTGGGTTTTGGGACCCAATGGGAAACTTGTCAATTCTTAATAATTTCTGGTGTGTAATTTTGGTCCCAAGGAGAATGAATGATTAGGCACATGTAAAAGAATCTCTCCCTAGCCCTTCTCTCTCCCTGTCTCCCCTGTCTGTCTTTCTCTCACCTACAACCATAGAACTTAGACTGTGATGACTCTGGGATCGATTCTGCCCGGGAAATGATGATGCTAAGAGATTAGGAATGTTTATTTGATATCATGGATGAAAGGTCCTGGTTTTCTCCTTTTGTTTTTCCCTCCACAGGAGTTTTTTGATGCTATAGTGATAACATGCAGAATTTGTATTCCAATTTAAGGCAAGTGATCTAAGGAAATTTACTTGATTGCTACCCCAATAATAGAAATTGGAGCACACACAGTGAGACTTCTTACAATGGAAAAGGCAAAATGCTGATGTGGTACAGTGGCCTAGTCTTTGTTATAACTCTTGGGAAAAGTATAATCAAAGTTTGAAGGTTAGGTGTAGAGTATTAGAAAAGCTATGGCAAAATCAAAACAAATCTGTTACAGAGAGGAAGGGATATGGACTGACTAATATCTTTTTTTATTTCTGCTGCTGTGACAGAGCAGAAATAAAGGAAGAAAAAATAAATTCTAATTCTTCTTATGAATGTTCTGCTTCAGACGCAGTCTTTGATGGCCATGGGCATTTCTGTTCAGACATTCATTCTGCACTTCTCTTTCTATTTCCTAATCTCTTACATTAACTAGAAGACAAATTAGATAGACATGTATAAGGAATGGGGCATTCCTCACCAGTACCTTTCTTCTGATTTTTTTCCTTTGTAAATAAGCAAGAAGAAAAGAATGTTATATAGCTATTTCTATATATGCACCATAAAGTCATTCATTAAAATATTTGAGTGTCAGCTATACTAATTAAATAAATTATCTGAAATGTAATTTATTTTTATTGTGTCTTCCAAAAACAGAAGAAAATTTTTCATTTGGAACTATTGAGTAGCATTGATGAGTTTACAAGTTCCTTCAAATTCAGGCACACTGGTGTTTCTCTTTTCTTTTTTCAACATATACATCTTATCTTTTTCAGCTGTATACATTCTATCTTTTGGAGGCCTTCAATTCACCCTCACACCTCTTCTTTATCGTTTCCTATTAGCCAGTCTTCC
>JAQHUG010000030.1:711486-777583 GCA_028555095.1 Dicrostonyx torquatus
GCTCAGACCCTGCATGTGTCTGTGGATTACACCAGCTGGCATATACTTGGCTTGTTAATTTCTTTTGTGTGTGTCTGCTGTTTTAGAGACAGGGATTCACTATGCAGCCCAGGCTGGCCTGGAAGTGACCATCTTCCTGCCTCCATCGCAGGAGTGCTGGGATCACAGGCATGAGCTACACCTAGGCAGCTTGGCTCGTTAATCTCTAGGTGAAAATCAAAAGGTTTCCAATTGAAGGCACAGGGCAGAGATGCTTTTCTTTTTGAACACTGGAGGAAAGAGAATGTAGCGTATTTGCAGTGGGCTGATGAAATTTGCTTGAAATATTTGAGTTATTTGTTGTTTGCTTAGGCATTTGCTGAGCCAATAGGAAAGAGTTCAAATGAATCCAACTCAAGGGAGACTGGCTATGTTAAAATATTCTCCCACTTTCATGACACATCACCACCTTTTTGGAACCCTAAACTTCCCTCCTTCCCCCACAGGCCTTTTAGAATCTCTACAAGGCCGGTAAGCCCTGGTATTGAGAAAAGCCAAACAAACCAATGTCAAGATCTGAGTTAAGCTCTACTTTAGCAGGCTTGAATTACAGCTATGGAAGGGAAATTCAGAACTGCTCCACGTGTAAAGGGTTCCCCTTTATCATCTTACGTCTCTTTCCTTCAGGTCTTCACAGGAGAGTGCATTTCAGGTTTTTGTTCAGCATATGAAAGGCTCAGTTTCAAAGGCTGAGGTTTTCACATCCATGTCAATATCACAGGTTGAAATGTGACACGGGTACCTGGCTGCATACTTTCTTTAAACCTGAGCCAGTAATACTGCCAAACGTTAGGGGAGGCCCTCTTTCATCTCCCACTTTAAAGTGCAGTGTGTTGATGTAACCCAGTTTCCAGGCTGCAGAGGTCATCCTGTAATGTGGTGCAATGATGGGAAGCCCATCAATCCTGTTTGATGTGCCTTTCCCTTCCCCTCGTTTTTACCTCCACTTTGTTTTGTAAAGTAAGTTTGGTAATAGTGATATTCTGCCTTCCCAATGTGTGATGATATGAAATTCCCCTGATACCCATCAACTGGCTTTTTGGACACTGTGCTTGCCTTTGTGGGGATTATACCAAAGCTATAATTATGACGGTGATAATAGAAGGAAGTACATTCTTATAACAAGGTCTTTGGGTAATGCTCTTCCAAAGAGTAATAATGGTCAAATACTGAGACACTAAACCTTGGATCCCGGCCCTATGCAACCTTTGAGGTTGGGGAAGGTGTCTCACATTCAGCAGCTAGTATGAAACCAGTGTGGTTTCTTAGAACTGCATAGGCACAAATTGAGGGTAAAGAGAGAAATGGATGGAGCAGTGTTGGCAGGAGACGGATGTGGTAAAATGCTGCCACTTGTTTAAGGTCCTTGATAGAAAACACAAAATCAGATAAAAGACGAGCATTTTTATTTGTCTCTGTCCTAACATGCAAAATCAAGGATGGACTGGGACTAAAGCCTATTGTTAGGATAATGAAAAGGTCAAAGTTGTCTGGACATTTGGTCACTGAATAAAAATTATGACTAAAAGTTCAATTTGGGCCACTGGTGTTAATATATATATATATATATATATATATATATATATATATATGCTTCAATGTTTTCATGTATATGAATCAATCTTGTTTTCAATAGCTGGATTGGTTTTCTCTTTGTTTTGAATACCCCTCAGTGTGCCCTTGTTCACAGAAAGCCAGGATTATACTGAAGGCTTCATCTGGGCTCTAACCAGCAGCGCTGTGACAACTTCCTGATGTCTGTGTGAGCTGGTTTCTTCTGAAAAGGAGAAACAGTAATAACAGGACTCACGACTTGAACTACAATGCTCCTGGTGACCACAGTTTTTCTGCTCTTCCATCTTTCTGCAGACATTTGCGTCACTAGCACGGTGGTAATGGATGTGAGCTCCTTGGCTAGGCAGAGCCTTTGCTAATATTTTTTGGGTATTATATGAGGTATAGGTTTCATATTAATATAACTCCTTTCCAAAGGAGTTAAAGCCGTGTTGATTTTAAACCATTGTCAAGAGGTTTCCCACGATAGACCCCAGAAACCCCATCTCTATCATTGGCTCAGCTGCCACATTTCACAGTTACATAATTTCCCTGGCAGGATCACTTAACAACACCAGGAGGGAGTGAAGTCCCAGGCTCTTCTGAGCTGCCTTTGCTGGCTGCTAGGGAAGAGAAAGAGAGCCTGAGCTATCTTCACCTCTTATCGTAGGCCCATTTCAAGAGAACTCGTCGACTTTTCTGTTTCATATTTAAAGAAGAGTTAAACAGCTACAAGGAAAACTAGCTTGAAAGATGCTTAAGCCTTTCCTTAGTCCATAGAGAAATTAGACTTTTTCTTTCCTTTCTGCATATCAAAATGTCAAATCTGACAGTCTATGCCAGTATCCTTACTAAGGTTTGTAAAACAGAAACATCTGTCTTTCTGGAAATACTGGGAAGCAAGGCAGCTTTCACCCTTCCTGCCAGTCCCCTCCCACAGGAAAGAGGCCATATCTGATTGCTTGATTGGAAAAAGTAAGTGGTCTGTCTCCCACCCCCATCCACTCCCACACCTCTGGTTGGCTCTTTTCAATCAGCTTGCTGGCAGGCTGCCGGCAGAGCGTGCTCTTCCTGTCCTTCCGCCATGGGAGCACCTACAGTTCAGCGTGGCATAGATTGAAGCCTGACTGTGACCTCTGTACTATGCACGCACCCTCTTCCAGCTTTACTAGGAGTGGAGTTGGCTTGTTGATCCCATTCCGACTCCCACCTGCCCCCCGAGTTTCTTCACTTCCCTGAAGCACTGGGGATTTTCCTTCTACAGAGACATTGTCTTTCTACAGATGTTCATTTCCGTACAGATGCCTCACAGAGTACAGGACAATGACCCTGTACAGGCTGGCTTCAGACTGGGGGACATAGATGCCAGGCACAGGAAGCTGGCAGAGATTCTCTTGTCATTTCAGTGTTTATATTGAGAGGTAGATCTCAGTCACCCCAGACTCTGACCCCCACCCCTGCATTGGTGAGGAGCAGGCTTCAAGGAAGTCAGCCGGTTGGTTAAAATGAGGACTTCCATATTCCCATCTGGGGCTCAGACCCTGCATCTGAGTTCCAGATACGGACTCCCAGCTGCCTCTACCCAGAAGCTCCTTCAGAACACTGAGCCCTGGCTTCCGTTTCCAATGCCGTGTCTATGAGCCCCAATGAGATTTTTGCCAGGTCGATCCTTTCTTCAGTGCTCTCCCGGTCAGTCGTGCATGCCTTCAACCAAGGGTCCAGCAGTTAGTGATCTCAAGTTTCTCCCTCTTTCCCATATATAACGCAGTAGAGTTGTCATTTTTCCATTAACACAAAATTCTAATTCTCTGCCACCGTCTCACTTATATTCCACCTGAAGCCTTCCTTAGCTTCTTTGCTCTTCTCCCATCTTTGCTCCTGTCTACTCTTAGAAAGCAGCCAAACTCATAGAAATGTAATTGGGACGCCTGGTCATCCTTTGCTTAAAACCTGTCAGTAACTGGGCCTTCATTGTTGAAGCGGCCAAAATGCCCTTCTCCCTGTGTCCTGTGAGACCAACAACGCTGGGATCTGGCCTGCATTTAGCTGGCTGGCACAGTCTCCTACCTTACCTCCCTGCCTGTACCATGACGTGACTTCGTTTCTGTTGTGTTTGGCTAATCCTTTCCCACTCAGGACCTCTGCCAGGGACCACTCTTCTCCACTTCTTTGTATGACCCTACACCTCTTGTCTTTGATGATTTTGTTTTTATTACTACCTAACCTCCAGTTTTTCTCCTTTTTTCATTCTTTAATTTCCTCTATGGTGCTATGCGGCTACATATACTCCTATAGTGCTTAGTGTTTTACGTTACTCAGTCCCAGGCACATAGAGAAAGTTTTTTTTTTCTTTTTTCCCCAGCACCAACTAAAGAGTCTTGTACTCCATTAGTATTTTAACCTTGAAAGTGTCATCTAATCTAGTCTGAGGCAAAAACCAGCAGACAGGTGCTGCCAGCTTCGAAATCAGGTATACTTACCGGCAGGTGAATGAATGCACTGGGTGAATAACCCCCCTTTTCTTGGGAAGATTTCCCACACTTCCAGGCTTCAGCACCAGAACAGGGCATAGCAGAAGCAGAGTGAAACCCATGGTAACAGCCCCTCTCCATTCTTTCTTTTGCTGGGGGCTGGAAGAGGAACCAGATGTATATGAGGTAGGTAGGTCCATGTGAGACCTAGGCACTTGTGGGAAAGCAAATGGCATGAGGACATATATCGGACTTGCTGTGTGAATGAAGAACATTAATGGAAAGGAAAGCAAAGGAAGGAAAGGAAGGAAAGGGAAGGGAAGGGAAGGGAAGGGAAGAGAAGGAAGGAAAGGCAAGGAAAGGCCATGACTGCTCTTCGGTATGGTGAAGGAGACAGTTTATTGTAGACAAAAGGGAGAGCATAGTCAGAGGCAGGGACATCTAGGAGAGTCTGAGGAGGATGGGCCATGGTGGGGAGAGGGGGAGGAGAAGGCAAACAGGAAAGAGGTATAGCAGTCTGAAGGTCAAAGGTCCAAAAAAGAAGGGATGGGTAACCAAAATGTCTGTATTATATAGGGAAGAGCCTCTAGGGGAAGGGCAGCCCAGCCCCTGTGCTGGGAGTTCAGGGTAGAGGGTGAGGTAAGCACCCAGGAACAGACAGGGAGTGAGGGAAACTCCAGAAGCTGGAGGCCAGGTCTGCTTTGATATGTTAAACAGGCACCTCAGCTGTTTGCCCTGGGTTTGAAACCTAATACCAGGTATCTGGCACAGCTGCAGCCACCACTCTCCATTTTAATCTCTTCAGGACTGTGACCCTGTGTCACTGTGGGTGTGAGTTGTACAGACTGAGAACACCCATGTGGAACCATCAGAAAGCCTATACCTACTGCCATTCTCTCTATGGCTGTAGAAACAACGCAGAAACCGTCCAACCCTGGGCAGAAAACAGTTCTAGAACAGCGAGTAAACCTCTTCCTGAAGGAGTCTTCTGAGTCAGGCCCAGTCATGTTCGCTTACATGTTGGAGGGCACAGAGACACAGGGTGGCGAGATCTCCTGCTCAGTTCCCCGCAGCCACAAACCAGAATCCTGACAGCGGAGGAACTGGCCCAAGACCTCAGCGCACTCTGTCTGAACTTGCAGCTGCTCCCCACTTCGTGTGTTCCTTTAAAAACAACGCAGAATCACATCTACAGCCATGCAGAAGTAGCTGTTAAAAGCGTGTTTTACAAAGACTATGAAAATCTAAAAACATTACTGACTATAATAACATACTGGGTGTACAGGCTGAAAGATTTGGCCTAAGTGACCCTGGCAGGTCCCACTGTGGGTGGGGGGGCCACTGCTGGTAGGACACAAAGAACGCCATGCAAACAGAGACTGAGTGTGGAGTTTTATTAAAGGGGTGATAGGGGGGGAGGAGAAGAGTTGACACCAGCTTATGTTGGTGGGAAGACAGAGATGGGAAGTGGATGGAGCTTGTTTCCTAGAGTGACAGGGTACAGACAAGGAAGGGCAGCAAAATCCTAGCACAGGCTATTTTGAAAACGAAAATGAATTGTCTCTCTATTTCTCTCAATACTAAGCACTCTAAGCATTTCATTTCAATATATTTCTACTAATATTTTTAATTTGTATTTGAGATCATTTTATCTTTTACATATTTATTTGTATCTTAACATTTTCCTAGTATTGTATCATTTTAACTTTATATCATAACATTTCTCTCACATATCAATTACTCTTCAATAAGATTTTCAGATTTTAATATTTAATTACATGGATACATGCTGATTTGACTGAAGAAACTACTGTTACTAACAGAATTAATTGTGCTATTCAAATTATTTAAAAATAATTTTTCTGTGTGCCTTTAGGAATAGCACATACTTGTGAGTTGAATGTGTCCCATGGAAAGATTTGTTTAACTCCTAACTACTGTTACTAACATGATCTCATTTGGAAATTGTGTGTAGATTCAAATGGCAAATAAAGAGATATTAGGGAATGGATGGATCTTGGTCTAGCTTCAATTTGTAATTATGGTCCATTTTCTTAAATTTTTGGTACTGGCTTTAAGCCATATTTCATTTTTATATCTTGTAGATATTTCACAGAAGAAATTGAAGGCATTTCATTGGTGGCGCCTTCACGATATTCTTTAGAAAATAAAACCCAATTGTATAAATAAAATCTGTATGCTGTGGGGCTACACAAATTCTCTATAAACAGCTCTGATTGTTTCACTTTTGCCTTTCGAAACTCCTCGATGTTCTTTGTATCAACTTACTGTGGAATATTTGATCTCCAAAGTTTCATGTCTCATTCGATTCCCAGCACAACACCCACAAAATGAATTTCAATAACAATCTCGTCTCTCATCTGCATAACCTCCAAATTCATCCCTCATGCAGTATTTCAAGGCCCTGGGCTTTGGTTGGTGGCATTCCCTCCACTCTTCACTTTTTTTCTCCCAGTAGATCTTGAAAATGCTTTCTCAGCTTTTTAGACTCAACTGCAGCTCCATCTCTTTCAGGAATAGCAAACTTAGCCATTCCATCTTCAAACCTCTGCTAAGCACCACATAGGCTACTCTTAATGAGTGTGTCACTTTTACTTGGCTATGGCTATGTGGAGGAAGTTTCTAATTTACTTCTGTGCCGCTAAAATCTGGTCCAGTGACTAGTACATATTAAAGCACTTCAGAATGGTCATTGACTTAAAGAAACCCTAAATATAGATTTCTTTCTGTTCCTAGTAAAATAAAAGGTATAAATGTAGGTCTAACTCCTCTCTTCAGTCCCTCTTAGCTCTTAATGATTTACCACCTAAGCCCTATGCTTCTTTTTAAAGACTTATTTCATTTTTATTTGTGTCTATATGTGTGTCTGTGTATGAATGTGTGCATGTGAGTGAAGGTGCCTGCAGAAGCCAGAGGTGGCAGATCTTCCAGAGCTGGAGTTGCTACACTTGGGTGTTGGAACTGAACTTGGATCCTCTGCAAGAGCCTTGCTTATGCACTCTTGACTTCTGGGACATCTCTCCGGTCCCTAAATTAATTTCCCCTTCAAAAATAAAAGGCTTTTATCGTACGGAAAATGAGAAGTTCCTTCCTAAATTCATTGTCTGTTATGCCACCCTGCATGATTTGGACCCGTTAGCCTTTCTTTGGGGATCAGCGATTTAGGACTCAGCTTGCTTTTACATGCATATTCCCGCATGTACTTAAGAAGTCAAATCCAGTAGCCCTATTTCCTTTTCTGTTTTTGTCAGTTTTTATCCATTCTTTTCAGAATTGTTAAAATCACCTTTGAATTGCATGGAGCTTTCATACTGGCCCTGGCAGGCAGTGCATTTCAAAGGAAGCCATTTACTGCTGTGGGTGACTCACATTGACCTGGTTCCCTAGGTTGTGTCTTAGGAAATCTACCCACAAAGTAGAAGAAAAGTAGTGTTTACTACTTTTGATTGTTAAAATTAGTTTCTATGGAAATAATTCAGTTGTTGCTAATAGTATTGTGGGCTCCTATATGACACAGGAACCACTGTTAGCTGCTGTTAAAATAGAGCTTGCTTTTTGCTACTAGAGACATATGGTTAAACAATAGCAGCAATTTTATTAAGAAAAAATAAAGACAGTTTGACTACAGAAAAAGAAATCAAGAGAATTTGTTTTTCAGAATACAGTCATTTATTTTTCCATGAGGAATCAATATCTTAACAGCATTGAACAATATTGACCCAATTTTTCAAAGTTTGATGTTCAACTAAGATGGTAATAACTTTAGCATCAGGAAGATGAGTAATGCAAATTAGGCAATGAAAAACAGTCTTTGACTGTTGTTATTTATGGGAAAAAGTCTAAGAATTCGAGCAAAAAAAAAAAAGAAAGAAAGAAAAAAAAAGAAAGTGTTTATAATTGCAATGCAGCCCACAAGCTTACACACTCTATAATGAGAAAGCTCCTTCTTTGCTGCCAAAATCTGCTATTCAATCTGCCTGGAGTTGATTTCATTATTACATTTTGATGTCTCCTTGACAAGCTTTAGCATACAAAATCTCAACACCTTCTCCTAAGCCCCTGGAGAATCAGAACGTCTTAGAGGGATAACAAAGGCCTGCATTTGACTTTGTATTATTTAAATAACAGGATTGTTTATAAACAGCATGCTGTAAGGAGAGCAAGGGCTCATAGACATCAAACTTTCCTTGTGTTGCATGCTATTCAGATGTGGCTTCTAGTTTGCCCAGCTTCCTGCATGCCAAAACCTTAAATTTTGTAGCTGAAGACTGGCCCTGGGGAGTTTCAAACTGTGGCCAACAAGTCTCTGTCAACTGTGATGAATTGTTCTAACACTTTGGGTATGTGGCCTGCAGTTCATCTTCCTTAGATGTCAGCTGATCTCTTCAGACAGCACTAGTCTCTCTTCCCTCTAACTTATCTTCACAGATTTTCTTCTGTACCCAGACTCAAGTGGAGAAAGATCCTTCAATATTACTGTCGGCTTTAAGATATAGTGCTAACATAAGCAGACCTTAAAGAAATTTAGTTAAAATAATTAATGCCACAGTGCCTTTAAAAAGCTACCCCGCCCATGTGCCCAGCCTGCATTCATTGGTGTTAGTGTGCTGCTAGTGTTTGGTCCAGGATGCTTGGGAGAGGTTACAACATGGTATTGTTACCTTCAGGGTCATCCCCAGCTGAACTATATTTCACTACTGTGGTGAGAATTCTAATTGTTTTAAATAATAAAACTCGGAGTCAGATATTAGCGGGTGAAAGTTGAAAGATCAGAGAAACAGAGCGGCCATCCTCTAGTTCTTACCTTTACAAAATCCTCATACAGAATGGGATATCCTGTCTCTGTAAGTCCTCAGACTGAATGCTGTCTCTACGAAACCTCTCAGACTAAACATCTGAGCTCCTGTCTCCTCCTGCCTTATATTCCTCTCTCTGCCCAGCCGTATTCCTTCCTGTCTCCACCTTTTTAGTGCTGGGATTAAAGGTGTGAGCCACCACTGTTTGGCTCGGTTTCTCTTTTAGACTGATTCAGCCACCCAGGGTGGCTTTGAACTCACAGAGACCATCTGCCTCTGCCTGTCCAGTGCTGGGATTAAGAGTGTGTGTTGCCACTGCCTGGGCTCTATGGTTAACTAGTGTGGTTAACTAGCTCCACCCTCTGATCTTCAGGCTAGCTTTATTTGTTAAAGCGCAAACAAAATATCACCACACACTACAAAGCATAATTCTGTTTTATACTTTGGGTAAAACATTAGTGTATAGACTTTTATGTTGTTAAAACCCTTACAAAGGTGTTAAAACTTTGGGTCCAGTATGTCCTCCAGCCCCAGGTGATTAACGTCTCTTCATAGGATCAAATGAGCAAAATATGCTACTAGTGACTATTTTTGGAGAGATTCTGGGAAGAATGGGCAGCAGTGGTGAAACAATAAGGGTTTAAATTGGTACATTCATAAAAATATATGTCACGAGATGTATTTCATCAACTGTATTTAATGACAACCATAAACTTTTTTGAGATGTCCAGTGGAGAATACTTTTAAATTCATGTGTATATTTGATTTTCTCTATTCTCCTGTGCCTTACTACTGATATTTATGTGGTAGGCTACAGCAGCTTCCTGGTTTCATTATAGTTGCCAACAATATATTGCTTTTATAAAAACAAGTGGTTAACAAATAACAGAGGGAAAAGAAACTGGGGGATACAGGAGGGACAAGAGAATTAGCTTCTGTTGAAGACCTTGGGCCTCCCTCCCTCCTTTTTTTCCCTCCTTCCCTCCCTCCTTTCCTCCCTCCCTCCTTCCCTCCCTCCTTTCTTTCTTTCTTTTTCTTTCTTTCTTTTCTTTCCTTTTTTCTTCATTCAGATACAAGTAGTCTGGGTATCTAAGTCTGACCCCAGCACACAGAAACGTCCAGAAAGAATATGCATCCTCAAAGGGACATTCCAAAGCCTGCCGCAGCTGATGAACTCGTGATGGAAGGTACTGATGAATAAAGTAGTAATGATTTGAGTGGAAACAAGAGATAAATACGTTTACTTGCTAAAGGTGGTCAGTTTGCATTCAAGGTTATCTGCCGTTCCTAGGTTAGTTTCTCTTGTTTAAAAAATGTAATTAAATCAGCTGTCCTAAGAAAACTTCCCACGGCCTCATGCGTAACCAGTTCCAGCTGTGAAACTACTTCCCTGGGATAATTGGTTAGTATTTCCCTTTGACTGCGTTGACCTTCCTTACAACCTCCTCCTATCTCAAAGTAAGTTAGATGCTAGCTTCCATACTGAAATCCAATTTGTACCCTAAAATGAGGCACGCACGCAAACTGAACCGTTCAAGTTAGCTTACACTGTTCTCCAAACGACAGAAACCTAAAGCAAGGAAGGACTGACACTAGCCCAAGCTCCAACCGCACTGCTTGGTGTGTTCCTATGGCTCAGTTCCCTTCCAGGAGAGGTGCTCAGCTGGGGCTTTCCTGGCTTGGAGTCACTTTCCTGCAGTTAACATTTCATTCACACATCATTAGGTGGAGCCTCAGCTACAGAGATGCACTGCTCTTGTCAGAGCAGAAGTATGCTTCATGCACCTGCAGTTTGAAGTTTCTGTGGAGGGAATAGACTGAAATGAACAAAGAGAGTGAAGCTATTTATATTTTTGGGATCCACCTGCTGTGGTATATTTTTGTTGGACAGAATAACTAGAGGTGTGTTTATAGTTTCAGGGAAGGAATACATTAGGGGTTACATGGTTTTAATGCTATATTGTTTCCTTAAAGTCATACATCAAATTTTCATAGAAATAATTGCATGTATATAACTGGTATAGCTTTTTGAAAGCATATATGCATTTATCACCTTTTTGTTACATTTGTTAAGAAAGAATACTTTCTCTTGTTCTTGCTGGCCCAGGCATAATTTGTCTTGCTAGTAGTATCTCATATCTGTGCTATTTGTTATATTGACAATGATGTCAAAATAAAAACTATCTACCAAATTTATAAATTTCAGTTATTAGATTCAGCTTACGTATCAAATGGCTATTTAATTATATCCGGTTTCATTTAATTAATTCTGCCATCAAATGTATTTAATAATCCCTACTTTCTAGATGAAGATCTTCAAGATAAATCTTTCAGTGAAGTGCTTGCAGTTCTTCAATGACAGAACAAAGATGAAACCTCAGTTGATGAATACTTAGTCCAGTTATACACTGAGCAAGGGCATCCCTAATAAAAACACCAATGTTTCAGAATGGTAGCCAAATAATGGTCTTGTTTCTGTCAGGAGCTAAATCTTCATTTTAATCATACCTGTCTATCTATGACATTTGTGTATTTATGTAGATGGCATTTTTGTTCCGTATCTATAATATTTATGTGTCAGCATGTGTATTTGAAGTATGACCACTATGTTAAGGGGTCTCATTTCATTGAGAGAAAAGCATGGGATAGTTATTCTTTTTGTTTGTTTGTTTGTTTTTGTTTTTTCAAGACAGGGTTTCTCTGTGTATCTATGGCTACCCTGGAGCTCACTCTGTAGACCAGGCTGGCCTCAAACCCTCTGTTTGCTTTTGTCTCGCTGAGTTCTGGGATTTAAGGCATGTGCCACCACCACTGCTCAACTAGGATAGTTATTCTTACATTTTGCAATTACTATTTTCCACTCTGTTTAATTGACCCCTCCCCTCTTCTCCCATCTCTTCATATTATATTGGATGACTTCATAACCTTTAGTGATAGATCAACTAGAACTTGTTCCCTGGAGTGGATATATCGGAAGCCTCTGATTTCCATCATCGTTGGGACTTACATTCTTTTCTGTGGTATCAGGCAGGGGGAATAGTGAAGGTGTTCATATAAACTCTGGTTGCCTGACAGTGATGAAAGAGGTCCTGGCATGAGACAGCCTAGTCCTACCTGATTCTGTGACGGGTATGACTTTTCTTGGTGGATATTAAATTATTTTATCCTCTTTGTGAGGGCCTTTTCATAGGGAAGCTGTTTGGCCTTCTGTCGGCAACTCCCACTGGAAAAGCCCATACCCTACAGAGTGTAAAGGAACTTAATGCTTGGCCTATTGGCTTTGGCATAGTTCAGTGATTTTTCCTGGCTTTTAAGTACCTTGATTCATCATGGAAGATAAGAAAACAACAGAAAATGTCTCCTATGTCTACTGAGGGCCATATAGGAACTGAGGAGATATATAATTTGGCCCATATCTCAGTCCTACAAAAATTTACTACATTTGCTTTTCAAGTTATTTGGAGTGGCTATTCCAGTGTGGATCTCACTATTGGAAGTTTGTAGCCCAGAACTTAGCTGGTCTGGATGTTCCTAGGTATTTTTTTTTTACTTTTTTTTAATTTATTATGTATACAATATTCTCTCAGTGTATATGCCTGCAGGCCAGAAGAGGGCACCAGACCTCATTACAGATGGTTGTGAGCCACCATGTGGTTGCTGGGAATTGAACTCAGGACCTTTGGAAGAGCAGGCAATGCTCTTAACCGCTGAGCCATCTCTCCAGCCCCCTAGGTATCTTTATGAATATGCCCACTTATGAAGAAACAGGCCAGGCAGTAGTTCTTGAGTGTTATTTATATTGTTGCTGAACTTACTTCAGAAAATAGTAATTAGCTTAACAGTAGTAATGTATTATACAGTCTCTCTGGGCTAGAAATTTTGGATAGCTTTTGCTGGAGAATCTACATTAGGCTTTCTCATGAAGTTACATTTAGATTTTCCTGGACTTCAGTCATCTGAGGACTTTCCTGAACCAGAGATTCGACTTCCAAGGTAGGAATCTCACATTGCTGATATATTGGCCCTGGCTGCAGGCAGAAGGTCTTGGTTCTTCTCCATGTGTACTTATCATGTCTCCTTGAGTGACATCTTCATATGATGTTCTCCTCCCAGGAGGAAGGAGCAGCATCTCCACGTCCCCTAGTACCAGCCTTTTCTTGCTGTAAGCACAACCTGGCCATGCTTTAATTATGCTGCCACTCCCACGGGCTTGCCAGATAATAGCTGTGCTTCTCCCACCCCGCCGATCTCAGGAAAGAAGATCAAATAGAAATTCTTGTTCTGTTTTCTGTTGCCAAATTGTCTGTGTTCCTATCTTTTATGTGCATGACATCAATCTTTACTAACCTTGATATCCCATGTTGCCATCTGTTGGCCTCCTGGCCTCTTATTTATTGGAGATGCAAACATTTCTGTCTTTGTCTCATTCTTGACTGCTTTTTTTTTAATTCTTAGTAATGTCCACATCCAAGCAGATAATTCAAAAAGTACCCAAGCTCCGCAGTGTCTACCCTCTTTGGTGTTGCGGATCCTCTCCCCTGCCACATGTTGGCAACACAGTCAGAATGATTTTAGATATTGTAAGCACTGTTTATTATACCACTTCACAAATCCCAACTTGATAGAGACACCCTTCTCTTCCTATCACGTCCTCTGCTCTGCCTCACTCACTCTGGTTCTACTTCTGAGAATACCCTCACCCATCCCTAACTTCATCCCAATTTTCAACTGTTAGTTATTCTCCTAGGTTGCTCACTTCCCTGCCTACAGTCTGGACTCTTTGTCCATCTCTGGAATCATTTTCTTTCTTCATGCCCTTTTGTCCAATATCTGTTCATTAGTTGGCATGCACAAGTCCTAGATCTAGTTAACACTAGCCATGTGGTTCTGTCAGGCCTTTATTTTGAAGCTGAACATCGAAGGTGGAAAAACATATATTATGTACTTATTAAGTTACAGGGCGATGTGTGCTTATAAAAGCCACCTCTTTACTCTGGATTTGGTTCTTGTTATTACTTCCTTTCTTTCTAGTATTAGCGATTTTATCCTTAGTCCCCACTGGTGAAACCATTCTAATATTTCCCATCTTAAAGCAAAAATCCAAAGTCTCACTGACATATTTTCTTCAAGTACCACCTCACTTCCTGTCCCTTTTTCAATACAAATTCCTTGAAAGCATTACCAGCCTCTGATTTCTTACCTCTCATTGTTTTCCTTGGGCTACTGAAAGGAAGATTTGACCTGGCCACCTCCACTGTAACAGCTTATATTAGATCATCACTAGCATGTACCTTGTCAGAATGTGCTTATTCTTTCCAAGAATAAACTATCTGCTATCCCTCAGCAGCATGCAGGGACAAAGCTGTTCGCTTGAGTTTCATCTTTTTTTATTATTATTTTATTGTTATTCTTTGACAATGCCATACATACCTCTTTGAAGTGAACCGTGGTTGTTTTACTCCCTATTAATCCACGCTCATCTCCCTCCTTCTCCCACTAAATCCCCTCTTCCCAACTACTCTCCCTCTAACTGGTGTGTGTGTGTGTGTGTGTGTGTGTGTGTGTGTGTGTGTGACTCATCGAGTTTACTTGTGCTTGCATGCATAAGCATGGGCTGTGGATTACTTGCTGGAGCACAGGACACTTACAAGTGTCTGCATCACTGAAGAAGATGACACCTCCTCCTTCAGCAACCATTAACTGACCACAGAACCTCAGAGAGAGGTGGGGCCTCATGAGAACCTCTCCTGTGCATGATGGAGTATTGGCCATCTCAGTCTTGTGAGTGTGATCGTAGCTACAGTGAATTCATGAGCACAAGGTCTGTCGTGACCAGAAGACATTGTTTGGCAGTACCTCGCTCCATGCTCTGGCTCTTTCGGGCTGTTATTCTACTGAAAGTTTGCTCTGTTAGTGATTAGTATAACCAGGATTTACTACGTTATCATCTCTGAACCTGGTTACCTGTTGCAATCACCTCAATGCACTTTCAAGTAATATAAATGCAACAGGTTCAGTCAGTGCTTTCAAAGTAGAAATGTGGAGAGGAGTCTCAGTTATCGCCATATTTCCCATAGCTATTAAACAGGCATCCAGGGATGAAAATTACTGATTCATGTAATTGAGAAGTTCTGTGTTATGTGGGCCCTGAGCGATATAGTGAGTCTGAGCTTTAACCTTGACTGCTTGCTCTCCAAACATTTGTTTCTATCCTTAGATGGTTTCCCTTAAGGTCACAAAACTGTTACTAATAACAATAATGGCTGCATGTTTCTTCAGTTATGCCCAGGGGAGAAAGAGGTGACTTTGTTTTAGTATGCCAGAATCGGAGTAAGACACTGCTTATCCCTGAAGCTGAGCTAGGCCTGTGCTTCACTAGCTGTTGAAAAGTTTACATCTGGTATGTATACTCATTTATGAATCAGGAACGTGAGCAGTCCTTTGATGCTCTCAGACCAAGTGAGCTCCACTTAGGTGATAACTCCCTTTAATACTGCAGGGCATTTACCAAGAGAAAATGGGATGTATAACCTTTTGGTTTCTAGGTGTAATTGGTGTACATTATGTATCTTAAAACAGTATTTATGTATAAAATAAGAATATATAATAGGGAGATGATGGCGAGAAGGAAAATAATCAAGGAAAGAAAAGGGGAAGAAAGGAAATGAATAAGGAAGGATGGGAGAAACCATGTGTGGAGGGATGCTATATTGGATTATACTGGCAAGGAAGAGCCTGAGACAGTGACATCTCAGTTGAGCTGAGGAGGAAGAGGAAAACTTTCCTGGGAAAGGTTTATGTGTAGAAAGGCAGACTTAAAAACTCCATGTTGACAAATATAACACTCTGTGTTGCAGGAAGCCCTTGAAACAGGAGACATGAATTCATGTAGATTATTGTAGGCTAAGAACAGGACTTATCAGAGGATTTTAATTTTTTAATTTTTTATGAGTATTTAACTTGCATATAGGTATGTGCACCAGGTGCATGTAGTGCTCAAGGAGGCCAGAAGAGGGCATTTGATCCTTTGGTACTGGAGTTACAAATAGTTTTGAACCAATATGTGTGGATGCTTGTATCTGAACCAGGTCTTCTGGAAGAACAACCAGTGCTCTTAACTTCTGATTTATCTCTTTAGCTCCCAGGTTTGTCTTTTTATAAAAAAGTTTTAGGGACTGGGATCTAGTTTAGTCCATAAAGTATTTCTTGCATAATCATAAAAGCACAAGTTCAGTCTTTGGTATTCATGGAGAAAACACAGTGGCAATCATGTTTGCTTGTAATATCATCAATGGAAAAGTGGAGACAGGGAGATTCATGTTGGGTAGCCAGGCCCACTAACGTGAGCAGTAAGTCAATGGACCTTGCAACAAGCAAGGTGGATGTATCTCCTGATGAACAACACCTGGGTTTGCCATCTGTGCACACATGTGTACCTGCGCGTGCGCACACACACACACACAGAGAGAGAGAGAGAGAGAGAGAGAGAGAGAGAGAGAGAGAGAGAGAGAGAGAGAGAGAGAAGAGAGAAAGAGAGGGAGAAAAAAGGAGAGGAGAAAAGGGGGGAGAGAGAGAGGAAAGAGAAAACTGAGTGATGGATGGTTAAGAGATAAATAAGATACTGGGTGGTAGTGGCACATGCCTTTAATTCCAGCGCTCAGGAGGCAGAGACAGGCAGGTCTATAAGGGCTAGTTTCAGGACAGGCTCCAAAGCTACACAGAGAAACCCTGTCAAAAATAAAAAGGACAAAGAATGACTGGAAACAGAGATCAATGAGCAGGATACAGGATAAACGATATAATCTGGGTAGAGAATAGTGGTTCCTGAGGCGAGGGTATCATAACATAAAGAAAAGCAAGTTGGTCCAAATCCCTTGGAGATGATCTGTAGGACTGCTGGCTGGCTTTCTCCCTCTACCAGAGAACTGGCAGCACATATTTCTGACAACCTATATTCCGACCCTCATAATAATTATAATTTGGTTGAAAGGCTATGTTATTTCACACATTTCTATCTCTTCATTATGTGTATATTGTGTTTAACCAATAGTCGATTAGCCAACTCTGAAATGTGTTTATGGATTTAACCAATGATCTACTTGTGAACTCTCTGAGGAATATGTGTATATAAAGGGTGACCAAAAAGTGAACTCAATAAAGGAAATTAGCAATTACTGGCCGGAGAGGAAGTAAAACCACAAACTCCAAGACTGGATAAACCAGGTGAAATCAGTGCTTCAAGAGGGAAGGGTTTTTCAGGAAGAGTGGCAGCCATAGAACGGTCAAGTAAGAGAAGCGGAGAAAAGTGATGGAGCGTCATTCAAGATGGCGGAGAGGAGGGAGGCAGTAGAGGAGGACTGGGAGATTAACAGAATGGAAATGATCAAAGTGTGTTCTATACAGGAAAATGCCACATTCAATCCCATTTGATGTATATCCAATACATCCTACATAATAAATATTTAATGAATTTTTTACTAGAATTCATTTTTACTAGAATGAATTTACTAGAGTGAAATAAATACATTTTAATAGACTGTGAACTAAGTCATTTTCACCCCACTGCTCTCTTGGCTATGCCAGCTGCTTCTTCAGTTTTCAGACAGTAGGCTTGACTTCTTTACCAACTGACTACATTGCATGCTGGAGTTGGGGTCCAGAGCTGCTCAGAAGTCAGGAAACTCAATTCACAAGTGCCAGCTATGAGCAAGGCCACTAGGGAGGTGTCACTGGCAGTGGGCTGAACAGATGCTTCCAAGGGAGGAGCTGGATGTCAGCTGAACCATGTGGGAAGCCAGGCCTCTATGGAGTCAGAGCCCTGTGTGAACAGCCAGCATGGCCACTGCCGGAGACCATCTCCAATGCTTCAGCTGCTCCACTGCCTTTCCAGCTTAGCCTGCCTCCTAGGTCACTGTTGCTGCTGCTGCAGGACTGCTGCCTCTGCTCTTCTCTTGGCTCTGCCACCACTATCACTTCTTGTTAGTGTTGCTTCTGATGTTTCTTTGTTTTCCCAGCTCAACTTGCACTACTGACAGTGGGCAGGGAAAGACCACTCAATCAAAGCCTTTTACTGAGCCCTAATGGCATAGCATCAGACATGACAGCACAGGAGAGTCTCTCAGCTGACTCACTACCTGTTATACAGCCTGAAGAGGAGTGTTTGGAGCAATCGCAATTTCTTTAGACCCCATCTCAGCTTTGCCTCTTAGTGCCAAAAAGGGGCAGGGGGTCCTCTGCTAGAACACCAAGAGTTTCTCTTTTGGGCCAAGATGGAAATGGCTGCAGGATCACCTAGAGCTTCATTCAGACTTGGATAACAAAAGGTCTTATAGAAACTTTTTCAGCAGCTGAGGCTGAACTGGCACAGTATGCTGTAGTCTTTGCATAGTGGTCTCTAGCTGTCCGTAGAGTGTTCCAGATGGCTGTAAAGCAAGTGGGCAGTCTGGCTATTAGACTGATATCCTTTCCGATCAAGGCAGCAAGTAAAAGTCCAACAGCTTCTAATTAGGAAGTCAAATGTCCTCATCCACAGAGTCTTTTGTTACTTATTTAGGAAAATAAATATCAGAAATTGTGCTGATAGTATAAGGAATATATCATTCACATTAGTAGTGATTTGAATATCAAATACTTGATAACTATATAATTAGAATACTCTATAATAGTAATTTGTTTAGTATCATTTCTGCTATTCATTACTAATCTCAAAATTGAGACTACTTTATTCTTGATTTAAATTTTTATTCTATAGAATATAAAAGGTATATTTTGGTTCCTGTCTTAATCAGTATTCTATTGCTCTCAAGGAACAGTGTGATCATGGCAACTCTCATCAAGGAAGGAATTTAACTGGGAATTGCTTGCTTCCATGTTGAGAGGTTTAGTCTATTGTTCTCATGGTGGGAAGCATAGTGCCATGGAGGCAGACATGGTGCTGGAGAGTAGCTGAAGGTCCTACATCTGCATCTGCAGGCAGCAGGAAGAGAGATACACTGAGCCTGGCTTAAGCATTAGAAACCTCAAATGCCACCCCCTGACAAACTTCCTTCCACAAGGCCACACCTACTCCAACAAGGCCACACTTCCTAATAGTGCCAATCTGTAATCATTCAAATATATATGAGTCTATGGAAATCATTCTTACTCAACCCACCATAGTCCATTTTGCATTGTACAATAAAATACCAACTACTAGTTAACATCAAAAGAAATAAGAACTGATTTCTTGACAGTCGATTGCCAAGAAACTTGCACTGGTGAAGGCCCTCTTTATGTGGCATCCCACGGCAGGGACATGAGCGCAAGTGGCAGGGGACATGCAGGCAAGAGCAGGCTGAACTGAAAGGTCTAATAAGCTCACTCTGATACTAGCTTGCTCCCATGTCTGCATTGCTGTAATGGCTTAGTCATCTCTTAGGTCCCGTCTTTAACTACTGTTAAGTTTTTAACTCATAAATTTTAGGCAACTCAGCCCAAGCATAGCATTATCTTAAAAGGATTTATAGAATCACATCACATGTAAATGATATGTTGACTAAGCCTTTCCATATCTCAGAGGGCTTTTGTGCTTAACTATGACCTATAGTTTGGCTAAATTCGTAATTGCCTTTTAATTTCCATTTTCAAATAACTGTAGAATTTTTAAATGGTTTTTATGGTTTTCTGGGAATTAGTTTTTCCTTTATCCTGCTTTCTATTTTATTTCTTTGGATAACCTTTTTTCTTACACGGATAGTTGTGGATTTATTATATATAATTAAAATATTAGCCAAAATTTTTTCTTGGGGATCTTAGTATTGATTTATGTTTGGAGCAGAGAATTTACATGTGAAAAGAGTCAACTTTGGAGAATATGCTTCCAGGAAGATAGAATTAACATTTTTTTTTCTCTTGAGTCCAGCAAAAATCCTGGGCATTTATATAAAACAAATGTAATTCTGAATAGAGCCTGGCTAAAAAACTTGGGCACTAGAAGCAACACAGTGGTGGATTCTTTTGATTTTTTTCCTTTGGTGAGGTAATATTTATGTTATTTTTTGAAACCATTATACCTTGATCAGCTCTACTTCCTTCCCCTCAAAGTTCACTCAGCCCTGATTCTAGTTTATCTCCTTTCCAGTTCCATGTTCTGAAAAACAGGAGCTCACTGAGTCCAGTTATTTCTGTCCATGTGGGCATGGGTGTGGGGCCATCCACTGGTTCCTGTGGTACCCACCGGTGACCGTACTTGGATTGAAAGTGACTCTCCCTTTCCCAACACCCTTCAGCTCTCGGTGTGTGTTCAGCTAGAAATCGAGCCTCAGAACCCCTTCCTTTGTTCATAGAGAAATTTTGGTTGGGCTTGAGCTTGTGTCTGTAACCACAGCTGCTGTGTCCAACAGCCATATCATGTCTAGATGACAGCATTACACAGCACTCCTCCCCGTCTCCTAGCTCTTACATCCTTCTTCCCCTGTTTTATATGATGAGCCTGGCCGTGAGCTGTGGGAGGGAGGTTAACATGGATGTCCCCTAACCTGTGACATAAGTAAGTGGGCACTCAGAGTCACTTACTCTCAGTACTATGACCAGTTGTGAGTTTCCTCATTAACCGTTGTTCACTACAACAAAAATCTTCTTTGACCAAGGTTGAGAGCAGGAAGCTGAGGGAGAAGATGCATCAGTCATCTTACCCAGCACTGGCCCCTGCATGTTATAATACCCATGCATTAAGCAAATGTGTCTATGGGGAAGCAGCAGTGAGACCGTGTTGGAGTAACCAACTGCTTTCTGAGTAGATTTGATATCTTCACAGGGAGAAATTTATGTCTGCTATTGTAAAGCTTGTTTTTCTCATGTAACCCTGATGTTGGAACTGAGGAAGATAGCAACAATATATAGAGAGCAAAAAAAAAAAACCCCAGGAAAAGTAGAGTCTATTAAGGCAAAAATAAAACAACAATAACAGCTACAAAGCCACACTCAAAGATAACTGCCACATTTTAGCCAGAAGTTACTGAGAAAGCTGCAGTCACACCAAGCTGTTCAATTGCTGGCTATGATTTTGGTTCTTGACACATGCAATGAGGCATCTCCACTCCCCTAGCATGAGTGCTGGGATATTCCCCTCGTTTCTGCTTTCTGACGAATACAGACAGCGGCGAATTGACCACACATTCAAGACACAGAACATTCATCTCTGAACAAAGTTCTCCCATTCCCTTCTGAGTTTGTCTTCACTACCCCAGGTTATAACACCGTACCTCTTATCATGTAAATCAATTTACATGTCTTTCCTACAATCTTGGTGTTCTCTTTGTAATTGAATGCTCCTGTTTCGACACAGATTAATAACATATTCATTAGTAATAAGCTGCTAGTTTTCTTTCATTTTAAATTATTTTAACTTGAAAATGTTCAGTTTAAGATTTTGGATTTCTGTCCTGCTTATCTGCTTTTTCTCAAATTACTTATTTGATTCCTTCATGTATAATGACAGAGTTTTTTGCTCTTCCCACATAGATCACAAACTCAGTCTTCTGTGCTGATGTGCTTGCTACTGTCGCCAGCATAGATTCTCCTGCTGTCGAGTCCTGAAATGCTCTGGAAGATGACTAGTAGAGCCTACTCCCACAATGCTTTGCAAATCCTTGCTCTGGCTTTGCATGATCTGGATGCCCCTTCTTGGGTACTGCCCATCTCTTTGCCATCATTCCTCCAGCCATTGAGTCACTTCCTATACTTAAACCTTGCCTCAAAGCCCCTTTTTCCTTTTTTTATTATGAAGGAAACTCTGTGGAGTTTTGTGGTTCTCTTTAAGGGAGCCATGTAAAGCTGAAAAGAATTATATAACCATAAAATGTCTGTGGCTGAAGAACAACATACACATGGAGGGCATACAATTTATATATTTCTTTTATAGAAATATATCACTTAATAACTATGAAGGTAATAACTATATTACATTTCTTTTTTTAGTACAAAACCAGTCTTTGAGATGAAATTGCCTAAGCTTTAGAGTTGATTATATGCTTTCTGGCCTCAAGTTATATGTATTATGAATTTACCCTGTTAGAGAGAAACAGTTTCTCCTTAAATTTTCAAAAGGGGTTTTGTTACTATAATACTACACATATATTATATATATTATATAATATTACTCATTTCCTATAAAAGTTACTTAAAGTTGTGACAATCAACCACCTCAATAATGAAGCAGTGAAAATCAATTGTGTGTTTTGAACATTTAAGCTTTCTTCTATAGTGAGAATGAGAAGGAAGTTCAAGATTAAACAGTATTACCAAGGAAGACATTTCAAAGTTGAAAATATGAGAATATTCTATTTTCAAAATGTTGTAATTCTGAAAGTACTTGATGTTGTTTCTTCTTTACAAGAGTGAATATTGTATGGAGTAACATAGTTACATACATACAATATGTATGAAATAAAATGGGGACATTGACCACAGGGCATAATCTGTAGCAAATCTTCACAGAAATTTCTAGCAAGCAAGAGGAAAGAAGAGAGATGAAGACCCCGTATTGTAGCCTCAGGACACATGTTTATGTTTCTGAAAAAGATCAGTCTCACCTATGGGAAAGAGTGAAAGTAGTCTGGAATTTGACTAGGGATCTGGGATCTGCTTCTAGAGTGTCCTAGCAGCTGACACTGATGGTTAGTGTCCATCCTTCGCTGATACACTTCTCCTAGGGAATGGAGGCTGACTCCCCCCGCGCAGATGATTGAAGAGGCAAAGCTGAACTCTAGTGCCTGGAATGGTCTGTTTCCAAAGGTGGCAGCATAGCTTCTGCAGTGTTAGACTGATCACACGGGTGAAGTGGTGCCTCCGTTTTATCCCCATATCACACGGGATTGGTTTTGTGTGTAGACATAGTGATGTCTTTTTTATATTATATGTTTCCTATCTATGAGTAGGGATAAGTAGATGTATAATGAACGAAAGAATAAGCTTGGTCCCAAGATACAACTAACTGCGAAATCAGCCCACCTTCATCATCAGAAAACTCACCTTAAATCACCAGTTATCCTAAAAGCAGGTGGTCCATTAGCAGGTAAGGAATGGGAATTCCTGCTTCCGCTCCACCTCTTGAGTAGATAGATGTGTGTGTGTGTGTGTGTGTGTGTGCGTGTGTGTGTGTGTGTAGAGAGAGAGAGAGAGAGAGAGAAAGAGAGAGAGAGAAATGGAGACAGAGAGAGGCACAGAGAGACACACAAAGAGAGCCAGACAAAACTGAATGCTTCATTATAAAATCATAAGAAAAATTCCACTACAGAGAACAAGTGGTTTGATTTTTTTTTCTGGTCGTGAACTGTCCATAAAGTATATCTGTGTGAGACACAAGGTTGCTTGCATGTAAGACCTCACTTTAGCATGAATATTTCAGGATTTCTACTCTGCAGGGTTCAGGCTCTTGGGATTGCCGTATTCTTGTACCTTATCTTGTGAAGGTAGACATGTCTCCACAATGTATGCACCCAATGAACCTATCGTGACTCTGCCTTAGAGAGAATTTCTAATATCCATCGTGTGTAAACAAATCCCTTTTTATCGGATTTGACAGGTGAAGTCATTTTGAAGAAATTGTACCTAGAATTGGCCTTTTGATGAGGACTTTTCTGTGTCCTAGTTTACCACTCCTGGAGAGTATGCTTTTCTAACTGGTAGAGATGCCTAGCCTAAAGGGAGGAGTGAAACTGAGACATGCAGGTACGCATGTTTCTGCGATGGAGTGTTACAGAGAAATAAGTAATCACATCCTGCCACCCGTAACTCTCTGTTATTATGTCAGCCTCTTCAATGAAGTCGGGTATCACTAGCAATCAGTCGTACTCTATGCAGCTTCTCCACGGTGCCTCCAGTTTGATGGTTTGGCCCCATTTGGCTGCTGAAAGCAGGAAACTCTTTATTGGCATGGGCAATGGAAGTTAACTGGTAATGTACTGATAATCCATTGCCATTGGGAAATCTATCACAGAAAAGCCCAGATGTTGGGGAAGAGTTCTGAGTCCAAGGCCAGGCTTGAAATTCAGATGGGCCTGTTGAACTCCCATTCAAATTTTCAAATTTCACTTTCTATATTTTTTGAACATATTAGTCAACTTGGTTTTCTTCCATAGTGGGCATTTCATAGAGACAATGACTTGACACAAGGTCACTAGCCTACTATGGCATTTTGTATCATTATAAAGAGGTGTGTGTGTGTGTGTGTGTGTGTGTGTTTAAGGCAGTGTTACTAATATGTGTCCCACTATCCTAAATTAAAAGGTTAGAAGAAAGAAAATATAATGTCATATTTTGAACTGTAGATTTTTAAGGAACAACTCCATATGAGCTCATATCTTATTAATCTTCACAAAAGTTTATTTTTATGGAGAAATGCAACTTTTTTTTACTAGGACATAATAGAAATGAAGGATTTATTGCTAGAATCACCTAAATAAATAGGATTTTTAAAAGTTTAAATAGATGGATTTGGTTCTTTAAAAAAATAAAGTCAGCTGTTTAACACTTGCAAAAGAATCAGGATATTAATTATATTCAATAAGTGTTAACTTTTTAAAAAGGGAAAAATATAGAAACAGAAAAAGAAGTCCAGAACTGTAAATGTTAGCATGTGAGAATCTCTCTTTGGCATATTCATGAGTGTTACTTAAAAGTCTGTCTGAGGCTCATTAGGCCATTTAAAATCACAGGTCTATCCATATGTAGACCAAATGTTTAAGCAAAGATTATTGTATGCCCACAAAAGAAGTTCAAGAAAAATAAAAAGCATCACAGCTTTGCCTTGAAAGTTTCATGGTACATTCTATTGTCAAAAGGTAATGACACTCTGCTTTCCATACATGAGCTTTTAAATAGAGAAAAAAATATATACTACATTGGAGTAATCCCCATATGCAGAGAACTTTAGTATAATTTGTAATTGAGAGTCACATAGTTATTTTCTTCATTTTCTGTTCTTTGATTATGGGACTATGGTTGTGAAATCCAAGCCTGGCATATGTGGCCTGTGTATCTATGGTTATTCTCTATTATCACTACTGATGACCTATTAGAGCATTAGTTGTGTGGGACAATGATAAGTAATGAGATGAAGCATCATTCCAGTTTGTTACCATGCCTCTTTCACCATCCGATATCATCCATGCTTACCATATGAAGTTTCATGTACTTTCTTTAAACTGTAGCAAAAAGATGCAAATGTATTTCCATAATTAAAGGGCCACTATGGGATGTTAACTTTAAAATATACTTTTCTACCTCTGAACGAATTTTAGATATTGGGAACCCGGAGGAGGTTTGTAGTGTGAAATTCAGAGTTGACCTGCATTATCCCAGGAAGACCGGCTCTAGAATCTTCCATGAACAGCACAGCATCTCTTCTATAATATGGAGTGCTAATTACGTCTAACCTATACACACCCTTTCAGTACTTTAAATCTCCAAAATTACTTATATACATAATGCATTGTAAATGCTATAAACATAATTATACAAAAGAATGATGACAAGAAAACCTGCATATGTTTGGTTCAATGTAATTTTTCAACTAAATATTTCTGTCACTGCCACTTGATAACAGGATGCTGATGATGACACCAAGAATCCAGGGGCATGGCAGTATCTATTCTTTGTTCCTGTTTTTTAGAGTCCGTTCCTGGAATGAAAAGAGTGTGTTTTCTGTGCTAATGAGATTGTCCGCCCCTAGATAATTTCAGGATGGGGTCTGTTACCCAGAAATACCAAAGTACAAAGTACAATTAAAGAGATTAGTCATTCAACCCTACCTCCCAAATTCTGAGTAAGGAGGGCTAAAGATTGCACTAATCAACAATGACAAAATTTAATCAGTAAAACATATGTCTCCATAATGACTTAAATGAGTAGGGTCCCTTTGAGTTTTAGAATTACTGGTGGCACACAGGGACACATGAACTGTGGTGTGTCCAGGGACACAAGGAAGTTTTACCTCCTTGCATCACACCTTATTTGTTCATTTTCCCCATAAGACTCTTTTCTTGTATTTCCTGTACTTCCTTTTAGGTGTAACCTCTAAATGTCAGAACCACTCTAGCAAATAAATTGATACAAAATAGCACTGAGAGTATTAATTTGTAACCAGTTAGCCAACAGGAGTTGAAGGTCATCTTGTGGGACTGAGCCCTTAACCTGTGGGATCTGATACTCTTTTAAGGAAGCTAGTATCAGAACAAAATTAAACTAAAATTAGTTGTAATATGTCTATTTGATGCTTCTTGGATGATTGATATTTAGTGTGTGGAGCAAGGTCCTTAAATATCTGTTGCTACAAATATATTGAATTTTGTATGAGAGCAGAAAAATGGTGCACTATAAAAGGATCAATAAAGTCACCAGTCTCCCTATTGACCATATCTATGATTAAAATTTTATTTTGTTTTATTTTGATACTATAAAAGTTTCAATTCAAAATCATTATTATTAAGCCTAAATCTAAAAGACATGGATCATAAAGTCTTAGTCTTATGAAAGCCACTAACTTACTGAAAACTGTTAAGAAAATTAAAAATTCAAGTTATTGTTTAGTTACCTTATGTGTTTAGAACCATACTTGAAGTCATGCTGAGCACTAATATAATTAGTTGCAAGAATAAGCCTTACTTAGCCCCCGTCTTCAAAGTTAAGCCTAAAAAAAGTAACTTTAAACAAACAAATTTTGACTCTTCAGATATACTCAGTAGACAGATGATCCTCAAATACTCCAGAGATCTGCAAAATATGGCCTTTAAAATGTTTAATAAAAAGCTTTTCATGGTAGAGAGACATACTAGCTTCTGGAAGCACCCGTATCTCTTCCAAAGAAGATGATGGGCACAGAAGAACCTCCACCTTGATTTAAATATGGTAAAGTTGGCCACTGGGTGAAAACCTGCCCTTCACCTCAGCTGCCGCCAAGACCGTATCAAGGCTCTGGACAAGCAGGAGATGATTCCCCTGCTTTGCCTAAACAAGTCAGTCCTCCACATTCCTACTCCATAGGAGAGTCTGTCAGGTCTTCTCCCCCGGCAGCTGAAGACTCATGCTGCCCTAGGCCAGTGACTATGGAGGAATGTTGGGTAACTGTCTAGATAACCAGTAGGTCTCTGACATTTTTAATAGATTCAGAAGCTGCTTAGTCTGCACTTCTGCTTACTCAGGTGAAATTTATCCATCTTACATCTTTATATATCTTAAAATATTTCCTCAGACCTTTAAAACTTTCCTAGACTTTAACCTTTGTCTTTCCTGTCTATTCATTTACCAGTGGTACAGGTAGTTAGTTATTACTGAGAAAAGTCATTGCAAATCATATTCCTTTTGTGGGAAGTTACATCTGAAACCTGTTTATCCTTTAATATAAAACCTGTGAACAAGGCAAATCCATCTGTAGTATTAACAAGACATCTATCTAATGAATTAACTAATTTGCTACCAAGGTGGTTGTAGCCTGGGGGCAGGGGCAGGGTAAGGAGCTGATTGTCTGCTGTTGCCTATTAGAAAAAAACAGAGTTAATCTAGCCATCAAACTGACCAGAGATTTGAAAAGGACCAACCATAGTCTTTTACCCAGACAGTCCCAGGCTCTTGTGGTCTCCATGGTATTGGGTATAGGAGTACCAGGACAGCAGCCTTGGCTGCCAGACCCAGAAGATAAGAGTCTTTCCTGTGGGGAAGAAGCATGAGAGGAATTGATCTTACTTTGTCTAGGCAAAGTGGGGGCATCCACTCTCCAGTGTCCTGCTTGTCCATAATGTGAGCTGAGCTCTGGCAGCAGGTGAGGCATTGGGGCAGTTCTACCTAGTGGTCCATTGTCTTCTTGGAGACTTTAGGAGTCACTGCTAGGATCTGGGAGTCTGTGTCTGTCATGTAATTCTAAATAACTTAGAAGTCATATTCAGCACATCTCCAACAGTTTGAGGACCATTATCTATCATAGTTTTGAACATCTCAGAGCTTGATCATCTTCATCAGTTTATACCAAGATAACAATTTCTGAATTGAAACTCTTTTAGTATCAAGATAAGACGTATAAACATAGTTTACAAAGAGACTGGGATTGTCCCTGATCCTTATATAGTGCACTGTTATAAAACATACGAGGTCTCTGTACAAGTCAGTTTGCCAAAATATCTGTGGCTTAACAATGCTAGCAACAACAATGAAGAGACTCATATATTTATAAATCAGTCTCTGTTAGTTTGAATAGACCCAAAGTAAGGAGAGGCATTCTCTAAGCAAGGGGTTCCAAGGTTTTTGCTAGATTCTTTAGGTCATCACTTATTGTGTCACAAGATAGGAATACCTTAGTTTCTGGTGTTTAGCTGTGGTCCTAAATTTTAGCTTTTTATTTACCAACTTACGAAGATCATGTTTTAACAGAGACATAATAATATATCTTATAAATTTTAAAATTTCCCATATCCTTATTTAAACATTTTTAAAACATCCAGTTTATTTGAACTTTCTGCAAAACTCTAAAATTTTCTTTGAAGAAGTTTAAGATCTCTCAAATGTGTGTTCTGGCAATATACAACTAAAGTACCTTTTTTATTTCAAGAATGAAGACATAGAGTAAAACCATAATTTGTAGAAGGTAAAAGCAAGTTTACACAGTGTAAACAATTCAATGTCTCTAAAATCAATACTAAGTGGATTATTCTTATGTTACAAATCTGGCTGCCAGCAAGATACACTCTTGTATATGAATTCATGGAGGAACAGCTTTAATGCCTCGTTAAGTCAGCATTGTTTTAAATCATTGCACAAACCTTGTTTTCAAGATAGGACGGGAATTATCACACAAAACTGCATCCTAATCCAAAATATCCTGGAGACCTGCTGTTGCCTCCTTGGCAAGCCCACTCCACATGGTCAGCTTTAATCAAGAAGACATGACACCTTAGAAAACTAGGGTACAGGCACAATTCTTTTCTCTCTATAAGAGGGTGGAAGAAAGTTAGCATTTTGTTTGCCATTCCTACCTTGAAAACAATTTCATCTCTTAGTTTTTATGAATGTGGGCTTAAACTATTTTTAGCTTGTGCCATTTTTATCTTTTGGTGTTATGAAAAGGAAAGTGTGTGTGTGTGAACTTGTAAGGGGTAATGTGTACCACGAACACTGAAAAAGCCAATTCCATCTCTTATTCTGACTTTGTGTCTTATCAGTATTTAAAATAAAATTCTTTAGATTTATAATTTGTCAGTTTACTGTTCTTGCTTTAAATAGACAGCTTATTCTTTTACATTTTGCTTTAGAAGACTTCTGTTGAAGAAAACTTTTGAGATTTATTTTGTAAATAAAAAGGTTCATATAATACTGCACTTATTTTGTTCATATAAATAAATCCCAAGGGGCTTTTATGTTCTAGTTTCTTCAAAAGTGTTCAAGACTGTTTCATTATCCGTTGTCTGACAGTGTGAGTGAAGAGTTACCTGTTTTGTAAAAGCATATTTAGTCCTGAAAAGTGTATTCCTCTTGCTATAGGGCTAGCGATTACAGTGGGTGATGCTTTGATACTCTTAGCTATGCTCAGAACCACCTCTTTTCTCTCCAGGGCACATTGGTTCAGCCAGAGCTGAGCCAATAGGCACTTTATAATTTTATTTTTAAAATTCTGTGGTAAACACATCCCACTGACTTAGATGTATTGGGAAGATGTCTCATAGAAAGATAAGGGATAAAGTTGGTTGTCTTAAGTTCCTGTTTTCATTATGGGAATATTTTGATTTTTGAACAGGCTCCAAATTAATTGATTTAGCACATAATTGACATTGGACCCTCAATTGGTTGATGCTCTGTTCAATGCTCTCATATGTATTTAGAATGTTGTAATCATTTATTGAAGCTAACAGCTGCCACTTTCAGTCCTTGCTACTTAAATTAGGAACTTCATGAGGTTACTAAGGGTTTGGCAGTCTGTATGAACAACTTTCCATTGTTTTTGAATAGCAGAGTACCCTGGGTAGAGTGGCTTAAAACTGCACAGTTGCATTATTTAACAGTTTTAGAAGTCAAAAGAAGAACATGGGTCTCACCAAGCTAAAAGTGAGATGCCCAGACACCTTTCCTTGCTCCTTTGGGTTGGTGGCAGGTTCAGTACCTTGTGCTTGCAAGATCATGGTCTATGGTATATTTGCTGGTTGTCTGCTGAGGGGAATGGCCTCAGATCCAAAGTCTGCTTCACTTCCTGGACCTTGGCCCTTTCCTTCATCTTCAAAGACCATCAAGAATGAGTTGAACTCATCTCAGTTTGTAGCTCTCTTCCTGCAACTAGAAAAGGACAGTAAAGGACAATATTTGTATACCTAGTTGAGAATCTCAACTAAACTCACAGCTAAACAATCACCACAGGTTCTAGGGATCAGAATGTAGCATCTTTTGGGGAAGAAGGCTCCATGAGTCTGGGTCGAGATGCCTAGAAGCACTCTATTTTATTTGTAGTCCAACTCTCAGATTCTCTTCTACCCCTTTGAAGTCTTTCTTTGTGTTTTTTTTTTGTTTGTTTGTTTTTAAAAAGTCATGTTTGGCATTAATTCATACAGGCAGCCCAAAGAAATGAGAACTCACAAGTTTATAAAAATAGCACATTTTTTGTTAACTTGCTTGAGGTTCCCATTTTTCAAAAACTCTGAAAGTTGCTTCTTCCCCTAATTACTCCCCTATTTCAGTATAATAGAGTCAATACTGCTGTTTCCTGATTCTTTTAGAATTTTAGGTAGGATATATTTACTCTATTTGATACCCATGGTGATTTAACTTTCTTAGTCTTTCTCACACAGCTTACAGCCTTTGCTCCCCAACCTGTCTGAAATGCTTATATTCCTGTTTTGAGTGAAAATACTCACATCAGCACAAGTATATCAACATTTGTAACAAATGCCTTTCTCTGTTCACACCTACATTCTCCACCAGAGCCATGTTTCTCACATGATTTTGAAAAGCAGAAGTCTTGGACACTGGCAAGATGGCTCAGTGGTAAAGACACTTGCTTTCACATCAGATTTCCTGAGTGTAATCTCAGTTACTCACAGCAGAAGGACAAAACCAACTGCCACACTTGTCCTCTGATTTCCATAGCTGAACTGTGGCACCTGCACCCTGACACAAGGAAGATACATAAGCACATAGAGAATTTATGGTTAATCTATCAATATCTCAGCCTGTCTGGACAAATCATTTGGGATATCTATTGTGCTGCTCCAGTGTGGATAAATTTTCTGTGGTCTCTCTGCTCCAATGTCTTCCTGAAGCATCTTTATTGCCCCGTTGAGATGGTTTTCTAGAACCCCATTTTCTTTCTCTTTTGTTTTTCTTTGTTGCCTTTTCTCAATATTTTAATTTTATGTTTTGAGACATAACCTTTGTCTGTAGTCCTGCCTGGACCTATCCTATTCTGATTGCTCCTGCTATGTTGTCTTCTAGGCTTGGAGTTCAGAGATGCACATAATAGTCTCTGTCTTCCTGTTAAACACAGTTCTGAGACCTGGCATGATAGATAGTTCTTCATTTTCCAGGATTTATTTCGTTTTATTTTTCTGTAGATAATATCTCACAGTGTAGCTTTAATTGTCTTAGAACTTTCTGTATAGACACGTCTGATCTCGATTTGAGATCCTCCTCTTATATCTACCCTAGTGTTGGGGTTATGGGTGGGCACATCATGCCAAGCTTGTTTTTCAATTGCCCTTTGCTGTTAGAGCATCTGTGATGTCCCATGCTATATTGAATCTATATTTCTGTCATCATTTCCTAAGTGTGAACTGTCTGAGGACTGAATCTTACCCATGAGTGTCTTTCTGTGAATCTTTCTCTTTCACCATGCTAGTTTGGTATGTATGGGTTCTTCCAATTTTTGTATTTCCTGTTATTTCTTTGGTAATTTCATTACATAGCTTAAACTGTTATCACTTTCTGGATAAATAGTCTCCAGCTGAATACACTATTGAGGTATGGGGAAGACTTTATCAGGAAAATGTTAGGTTAGCTTTCAGGGGGTTATTGAAACTGTGGTTTATCCTTTTCACCTTCTTTTCATTTCTCAGCTACTATATTATAAATAGCTTTTACTTCATTAAGAACTCCTAGTCACTGCAGGCCTAAAGTGATGGGACCAAGTGAAAAGAGATTGATGCTGATGAAACAGTGGACTGGAATAAATCTACTGCTCTTTTGTTACAAAGATGTAAAGCTAAGACACTTGAGCAAGTGTCCTATAGGTGACTAAAACCTTGTTAGTCTGTATGTCTTGCTTAACTGTCTCTGCTCTCATTTCCTGGAAAGTGTGATCTAGGGAAATAAAGCATGGGCTCTGGATTCACATTGATTGGATATAAAACTGGTGATAGCTCTTGGACTTTGAGCAAGTTATTGTTATCCTAGTTTCTGTCCTGCCCAGTTCCTGCAGTCATTAAGTCCCTCACACAGAGGTCTACATTAATTATAAACTGATTGTCTCATTAGCTCAGACTTCTTATTAACTCTTATAACTTACTTTAGCCCATTGTTCTTATCTGTGTTAGCCACGTGGCTCAGCACCTTTTTCAGGGAGGCAGTCACATCTTGCTTCTTCTGTGTCTGTACAGGACTGCAGAGGGAGCTTCCCTCTTCCCAGAATTCTCCTTTTTTCATTGACCTGCCTCTACTTCCTGTCTGGTTGTCCTGCCTATACTTCCTGACTGGCTACTGGCCAATCAGCATTTATTTAAAACATAATTGACAGAATATAGACAATTGTCCCTTACCAAGTTATCCTGTCTTTCTTTCTTTCCATGTTAATATGGTCTCACTGTGATGCTTTGGCTGTCCTGGAACTCATGATGTAGACCGGGATGATCTTGAGATCTGATGCTTCTGGGATTAAAGGCATGTATCACCATGCCAGACTTAAGCTACTTAGTAATTATGTACTTCAGTTTTCTTATAGAAAAATGAGAATGGTAATGGTACTTATCACATATTGTAATTGTGCTGGTCCAATAAATAATACATATATGTATTTATAAATGTGTATAAAAGAGTATTTTAATTTGTATACACATTTAAAATGTGCTTAGCATGGTTCTTTGCACATAGATCACAGTGTCTTTTTATATTTTAAAATATGGTCCTCAGAAACTGAGAAGCTGACTGGAACCATTATATGACCAGCAGCTATGGCTTGGTAACTTTTTAAAGCGTACTGGTAAGGGTTAGCCTAGTATATGGGGCCTCTATCAGTTCCTGCACAATTGCTTTCTTAGTCTGTTGAGTTATCTAGAGAGAAAAGCATATAAATCCCCACTTACCTGTGTTCTGTGAGCCATATGATAGAACAAGACTGTGGGAGCTCATGTTTTACATGCAGATTTTCATCTGATTCTCTTCTTTTCTGCACAAAATACATAACTTTGCCCTCTGCTGTGGAAATGTGAGCACTAATATGTTTTTTATTCTGTATTAAATATCACTTTATCCTCAGCTGTGGGTGTTGTTCTTAGATCTATAGCTTTGATGTTTGACATTTTCAGAAACTTGTGTGAGGAACATCCAACACTTTCTAAATGTTGAGCCAATCCTCATGTTTTCACTTTCCCTTGCCCTGATCCCCAATTTGTCACTTTTAGGGCCTCTTAGCTCCAAAATTCATAAATTTTAACTGGTTCCTATTTACTGTATCACCCAATGTACCACTTTCCCTTTTCATTATTGTCTAGTTACCCCTGAATGTTTGACTTGTGAGATGTTGTTTGGGGTGCTGTAGAGATGCATTTTTTGTTCTTGCGGAGGACTTGGGTTTGATTCCCAATACATAACATGGTAGCTCACAGCTACCACCAGCTCCAATTCCAAGAGAATTCTCTGAAATTCATGGTCAACAAGAAAAGCCCATGATGCACATTAATGCATGCAGCCAACACTCATACATATGAAATAAATAATTTTTTAAAAAATAAAAACAAAAAGACAGACAGGCAGAGACAGAGAGACTGAGAGAGAAAAACAGATATAGAGAGAAATGTTATTGTGGCGTGAGTAAGAAATATCCGTTACTCTCCCTGGCATTTAGATACTCTGCGGCTCTGTTTGGGAAGATTTGAATGATCCTGAAGGAAGTATGCCATTAGAGGTGGGCTTTGAGATCTGATGTACAGGGCAACTTCCAGGTTGGCCCCTAATCTTTCTGAGTTTCTAGATGTGAACACTCAGCTTCCTGATCCTGCCTCTGTGTCTGCTGCTTGCTTCTATACTTATCTACCATGATGAACTCTGAAATCATAGCCCGAACAAACTCTTTATTCTACAAGTTGCCTAGGTAGTGTTTTTTTTTCTTATCAAAGTATCAGAAAAATTAGTACAGATGTTGTTATCATCTCTCAAGGTGTTTTTTTTTCCTTGTCGTTTTCCTTCTCAGTCTATCAGGTTTGGAATTAAAATTGCCTGCCTTTGTGCTGGTGAGGCATTGCAAGGGGTCAGCACACTAGTGTTCAGCCTTCAATTGGGGCAATAGTCCCTCACCAGCAGAAAGATCTCTGACATCACTAGACACTTGTTGGTTGTAAGGTTTTCTTTCTTTTGTTTTTCTTTATTCATTTTCTTCTTCTTTGTTTTTTTTTTCTACTCAAAATCCAGTTCCTCTTGGCTCAGCATATGCCCCCTTATCCACTGTCAAAAGATATTCTTGTTTCTGGTTTTATCTAATTCTCTTTGACACAAATAGATTCTGATGATTTGTGTTCTGAACTCATGGAATGACTCACAGCTTTATTATTAGGTCCCTCTCAGAGAGCAGCTGATTAATTTCTCATCAAGTTCAGCAGCACTTTAATCCCTTGGTCCCTTTTCTAAGCTCCAGGGCCTCCTGCCTGAACCAGTTCTCCTCTTCCTGAGATTTTAGATCTGCAAACTCAAAAGAAAGTTTCTGTCAGCAGAGATTAAAAGGTAGGTGTTTCAGTGTGTGCTAGACACTGTGTGTCTAGTTAGACTTGCAGTGAGGAAACACAGCTTGATCTCTAGAGTAGTTACACCACACAATAACATTTCTATATAAAATTACATTTGTGACAAAAAATTGAAAACAATACCCAAAGTACATAAAATATATCATGGTCACTAAATATGAAGAAAAGATTTGGAGATGACAAAATTTCTTGCATATTTAAGCAAATATTCACAACTGTTATTATTAATTGTGTTTCAAAATGAGACTACAGACCATTTTCCCACTTTAATTATTTTCTTAATTTCCCTATAATCTACCTTTTTCTTTGAGTAAGAAAGTACAAGTATATCGACATGTCATAGAAATCGCTGTATTAACTGGCCATAGTGGTTCATGCCTAAAATCTCAGCTTTAGAAGGTAGAGTCAGGAAAATAGTCAGTGTGGCTGGTCTAAGCTATAGAGGAAGACTCTCTCTCTCTCTCTCTCTCTCTCTCTCTCTCTCTCTCTCTCTCTCTTTAACAACAACAACAACAAAAGCTAAATTAAATTCAGATCATTATATTTACATAGGGAAATAAAATCAAATTCTCAATTGATTTAGAAGAATGAACCAACACTGTGAAATTGCAGAATAAAGTGAAAGTTTTGTTCATTGACTCTTTCTACTGCAATTTATCAGTGGGACAAAGAAAGAAAGAACATTAATAAATTGTGTGAGACAAAGGCTCAACTGGAACTGTCTTTGAGAACTTGTTTTATAAACAACATGCACAGAAAGCCACAAGCCAGTAAGTGTATCCTCAATTTATACTCTGCACCGGGTTACTTTTCTGTCAACTCGAAACAAACCCAAACATGTCTGAGAAGAATAAATCTTGCCTCCATAAAATTGGCCTCTAGGCAATTTAAAGGGCATTTTTTTTTCTTAATGATTGCTATGGGAGGGCCCAGCTCACTAGTGCCAGTGTCATCCCAGTAGGTGGTCCTGGATAGTATAAGACAACAAACTGACCAAGCTAGGAGGAGCTGGCCAGTAAGTGGCATTCCTCTGACTTCTATTTTAGTTCCTGCCTCCAGGTTCCTGTCTAGAGTTCATCCCCTGACAACTTCCTTTGCTGATGAACTCTGATGTGGGAATGTGAGTCAAATGAACTCTTTGATCTCTAAGTTATTTTGGGTCGTGGCATTCTATCATACCAATGGAAATACTAAGACACAGAGCCTGCAGGTTTATTTTCTTTTTTCTTCTTTTTCTGTAGCCTGTCAAGTAATTGAAAAAGCAGACGTGACTGGAACAGACTTCTCATTGTTTAAAGAAAGCTTATGTATTCAGTTGATGGGAAAAGGCAAGCCCCTCCTTATGAGAAGTAAAATAGTGTTAAGTATTTTCTTTTGATTTTTATGCCTAAACTCAAAACCTCTTTCATCTACAAGCAAAGAGTACAGTTTGTTTAGAACGTCACTTTTAAAGACAAAGAATATTAGATTATTGTGAATAATTTCCCACTGACAGTTTAATGGAGCTGGAGAGATGGTTCAGTGGTTAAGAGGACGCCCCACCCTTGCAGAGAACCTGTGTTTGGTTCCCAGCACCCACATCAAGCAACTCACAACCACCTGCAACTTCAGCTCCAGGATATCTGACCCTCTTGTCTGGCTTCTGTGGGAATTGCACACATTTGGTATATTATTACACACACACACACACACACACACACACACACACAGAGTTAGTAGAAGAAAAGTCTTCAGATTCTAGAAAAACTCTCTACCACCACTGACTTTCTATGACAAATACTCCCTTACAGTTTCTTCCTTAATCCCACGTGAAAGTTATAACACAGCAGAGATTCTGCTTCGAGTGGTGGATAACCCTGGCATTGATCTATTTCTTATGAACAGAGGAACTCAGTTTGCTATAGCTCTCATTCCTGTAGCAACAAAATTCATTTGATTGAGTGGCAGGGGATGGGGTGGATTTGGAAGATAGGAAGTCAGGGGCAGAAGCCTGTGGCATGAGTCCTGAGAACTATCTGCATGTAGGATTTTATTCACTGAGCTCCCTTCCTTGGTCCCCATGACTTTCCCTGTATATTTTCCATATTTAAGTAATAAGGAGTCATACTGTAAATTACCAGTTAATAGGATCAGTTCCTCATGTCAGAAGCATAAAGTGCTCTAGCAGAGAGAGAAATTAATATTTTGCTTTTACTTTTTAAGGATGAGTACATATGGCCACCATACTAGAAATAATTTCAAATTCATTTTAGGATAAATGGGTTTGTTCTCTTATGTTTTTTGGAGTAGCAACAAAAGGACTTTGCATTTGAGCCCTTATTGTTGAGTCAATAGGAGGCTAAAAACATGTGTTACTTGGGACATGGGCTGAGATGATGAGCATAATGGCTATGATTTGGTTCTCAGACTGTGGACTGAACACTCCTTTACACACTTGCATTTGCAGTGTCTTTATATGTATGAATAAGAGCTTTGTATGTGTGTGTGATTAGCTGATATATGTTTAAAAGATGATTTAGAACCAGAAAATTTTTTTTAAAACTTTAGGTTGGCTTTTCATCTAGTGTCATAACTAAGAATTATTTTCTTCAGCCTAAAGATATCAGTTAAGTTAATATGTAGATAGTATGCCTAATGTTAAATTATTTGAAAAACTATGTGTGCATAAACCTTGTTATAAATCATGTAAATTTGTGAGAGAGGGAGGGAGGGAGATGGAGAGAGAGAGAGAGAGAGAGAGAGAGAGAGAGAGAGGTTTTACATTCTGGTGTCTTATTACTTCCCCTGATAACTGAATAGAAGGACTTAGAGAAAATAATTTGACAACCAAGAGTCTCAAGAATAAAGCTGGACTCTACGGAAACAGGAAAATAACCAACCTGGATGAATGCTAGAGTGATTGGACTTCTATCTCTGTTAATTGGAAATGGTGTTTGCCTTCAAGGATGATCACAATTTCCACCCTCTAGAGCTAAAATCTATGAGACTGTGGTAGGCACTGGGCGACTAATGGTTAATTCACACAGGGATCCCTTGTTGTCATTATTGTTGTTGATTTTGACTCTAGGACTAGAAGAAGAGCAAAGGTTTTCCTCCCTGGAGCCAGACCAAGCTCATGGCATGCCGTCTGCTGATCCTCAGATATCATAGCCACCGGGTATCTGCAAGCAATCAAAACCTGCAGAGTCCGTAATTCTCCCCAGAAGGCAGCCTCACTTTTTGTGAGCATGGAATCAGAATCACAGCGTTAATTTTATCCAAACTTTAGTGGAGCCAGTCTATGAAAGCCTGCAGTGTCTACTCCTCTGCTCCCTGATGGCAATGGCTTTGTTAGCTACAAGAACAACTCATAAAGCACGATTTATGGCAAGGTGGGGACAACAGTAGAGAAGATAAAGTTCTGGAACAAAACTCAATACAGAAGGCACCAGTGCCCACTTTATTCTAAACCCCTGCAAGAACATGCTGCTGCTCTTAGCCTTTACACAGATGTGAGCCAGACTGAACTCAGTAAGTTCAACAGTGAAGCATCTGTGACAATGGCAGCATTTTCCTGGGAGGGCTTCTGAGTACAAGGAAAGAGGGTGACTTTCAGATATTCATGCATTGCACTATGTATTAGGAAACCAATCACAAAAAAGAAACAAGAAATTTTCCATCGGAACAGTGGGAGTTCATCCTGAAATATTCTATCTTTGTTCCAAGCTCCCATGAGGGATACAGAGAGGAAATGTGGATGTGCCTGGAGGGTCCTTCAGATTTATGAATTAAGACCGAGAGTGGTCTCAGTCTCCAGCCGTTATTCCCACTAGTGAGACAGACTGAGCCTTCACAGTCATTTCCCAGGCACATCCTATGAAATGTGCCATCTTAGGCTTTGGCCAGTGATAAAAGCTGTTTCAAGTAGCGCCAGCACATAGGAGCTATGTTAATTTAGGCAAGTTAATTTTCCTGGCAGAGCCCACTGTCTTCAGTTGTAAGATGATGCTGACGAGTAACAGAGCATTGATGGACCAGGTGTTATAAATGTTTCATCCGTTCCCTTTGTTCTAAAGCACTATTTTGGTGATATTGCTATCTCTATCTACGAGATGGGAAAGCTGAGGACAAGAGAAGTTAGGCACATTTTCTAAAGTCATGTATGTAGTATCCGAGTTGGGATTTGGAACCAGATCTTTGGCTTTCACCGTCTGGCTTCCCTATTCTACTGATGAAATGAGTGTGATACAAACAGACATACTAGCTTTCAGATATAATCATGGAATGAAACCTGACCAGTGAAGAAATCTGGGCATTTATTTGAAAGCGATAGCGTACTATTCCATATTAGAATTTTAACACGCAATTTAATGTCAGTGACATGTTAACGGATATCCCCTTTTCCCTTCTTACATGAGTGCGGTTAAAATAATTACTGGTTTTGTGACACGGGTGAGTTCTAAGGAAGGATACTACCTTAGACCACTGCTTCCAAACAGTTTCATTCCACCCCCACATTTTCCTGATCTCCCAAACACATTGCCCTGCCTTCTTCTCATCCTTCTTTTGTAAATGTTTTTGCCGCTTAACCACTTAAATATGTCAGTATCTTCCAGAAAAGACTTACATACATGTGGCTATTTCATGGAGTGAATTCATTCCTAAGTTCAAGTCCATTCTGCTTTATCAACTATTGTCATTCAAAGAGATTCCCAGGTGTTGTAAAACTTTTAAATTTTTGATTTTTTTTTGAGTGGCTTCCATTTTCCCTTTTCAGTTTAAAAGTTTCTGTCAAAGGCCCAAACTGTGAATGAAGAAGATTGCTTTTAGTCCAGGACCTACCAACTTTCTTCCATCCTGAAAAAAAGCTGACAGAGCATAACTGGCAGCGATGTTGGGTCTGCCCTGATACATCAACGACAGTCTTCACTGTGTAATCAGGCTTTTGGCAGAGCCTTAAGGAGGGAACTTCTCCAACCAAGCCTAGGCCTGCCATTCATCTCACAGACTTGGCATTTCATGAGTTGGTCCTGAGCCTCTTTGCATCTCGATTTCAGCCTGGAATCAGCTTTATTCTTCTTGGAGGACTTTTCAGTTTTGTCTCTAGTATTTCCTTTGCAATAGAAACTTTTATTAAGATTCATAAATAAAGTTTTCCACATACTGTCATCTATCTCTCTTTCACCTAACTTATCCCAGATTTTCTGGGGATTATCTGAAAATGATTCACATTGTTAGTGAACAGTTTCTACGTTGTTCTTGCCTGGGGTTAAGTCACCGAGCATGGTCTGAATTTGTTCTTTTTCAGTCTTATAAGTTAAGTAAGTCAAAGATGATGATAGAAACAACTCTCCCTGTAAGTGGCCGGATCAGTCTTTTGAGAAGACATCTCTACCTAGGAAGTGGCTCTGGATTTTCTGACATCAAATTGCTGCCTCACCTCGAGAAATTAGTGGGATGAAAGTGAGCCAAATATCTAGAGATATTCTGAGAAATTCCATAGCAAAATACCACTTGGTCATGTGGTCAGTTCTAGGGACTTTTGATTGAAAGACAGAAACATTTGTGCCCTTCATTATATAATATAGTTTTTGGTTGTGAGACAAATATTTACCTGATATAACCAAGAGTGGAATTTCCGTCTGCATTCCAAAAACCTTAAGAATTTTAGATTTTTTATCACTTTTTTCATCTTTTTTTCTCCTAAATATTGAAATATGTAATTATGAGGAATGTGCTAGAATTTTGGTGTGCTTACTAAGAGAGCAAGAGAGCCTAGGGTGGTTGTTCAAAGGCAGGGTGTTGAGAATCTGGACCAACATGACAAACAAGGGGACTTCTTAAATGAGAAGCAGGGAGGAAATTACTGGGACTAACAAAAGCTTCAGTTTCCTAACAGGCTGGCAGGGGTGTTCATCTTTTGACTTTGCAATAGTATAGCTTCAAAACTCATGCTTGAAAAATACACAATAAACTTAAAAGAAAAATTTCACAACTCTTAAACTATTTTAAGGAAGGTTATGATTTTGTGTTGGCCAGCATCCACAGCTGTCTTTACGGAAATGCTGAGGGTTGAACACACCTGGCAGAATTTTCATTCAAAGTTTTCTTCTCTTCTTGCAAAGATGCTAGAACTTATTTCGCTTGTTACAAAGGAGTTTGGGATTAACCTCATTAATTGATATAATCATTATTTAGTGAGATGATTTGTTGATAAATGTAGTAAATTACAGAAAGTATTTAACATACAATTCTTGGCATATTATCAGCTCTCAACAACTGTTCGTTTCCTTTATATTGCTAATCAAACAAAGCAGTTCCAAAGCCTTATCAGTAAATGATCCTGGATTTGTACTGGTAGAGCAGCAAGAGGTACTTTCAAAGTGTTAACATTTTTATTGCTCCTAAATGCTCTTTTGATCAGGAACAATCATCACTAATCCAATGAGACAGATTTTCCAACTTTGATGTTACTTTTATTTTAGACTAGGGATCATTCTTTGTTATGGGACTGACACAGGCAATAACTGAGATTTTATTTTGTTGTTGTTGTTTTGTTTCTTTCCTACTATCCTTATCTTGTATTCACTGTGTGTCACAAGGAACACCCATGCCATTAGTGCAAATCAAATCTGTCTCCAAAATTGTCAAATATCCCTGTGGGATTGTGGGTACAACTTAACTCTGGTTAAGAATGGTTACACTAAAAAGAAGCCAAAATTTATAGTCAGGTGGTTAAATAGATTCCCTAAGGATCTTCTGTCATGATAAGACCCACAAAACATGTTTTGACTACAATGTGCTTATGTGTCTGTTAGCATTCCTTCAAGTAAGTGTTTTCCATATACATAGTATGTACACACTGGCATAGTACTCCTATCCAGCATCTCATCTATTCCTATTTCAAAGCATTCTAGAACTAACTTTGCATTATCACTCATAAACTCACCAGTCAGTATTTGTGTGGGGGGCAGATGACAGCTGTGTCATCACAGTAGCTCCCCTATGAACCAACAGGTGCATTTGAGAGGAGATCTGAGCTCAGAATACAGACATGAGTTCAGACAGGGAGCGCCGTGGTAAGCAGCCTCCATTTCCCGACAAGGCTGAGCAGCCTACGTTGCAAGTCATCACTGCCCAGGCTGTGTTTTATGTTTGGACTGTGAAGACCATCCCAGTCTCCAAGGAATAAATAAACAATGTCGAAAAGCCCCCAAGTGCTTTCTCACCCATGTGTTATTGTGAAATAGGAATAACACTGAGAGCCATGGTGAGCCAGATGTGTCTTTGTTTTCCTGCCCATCCTGGAGTCATTATCAAATTCCCAAACTCCAAGTTTCAGCCTTCTCCATGTGGAGCAACTGAACTTCTAGGAAGGTGTGAGAATGTTAATAGATTTTAATGCTGTTTCATTCTCTCCTGACTGTTGACATTGACTTTTTTATGCTAGGCAACACTTTCTTCATTACTTCATAAATACATGAATATTTATTACCATGAGAGAAAACATACTACTGTTCACAGTGACTACAGCTGAAAAAATGATAATAAACATGAGAGATTAACAGGACTCAAGAGAGTAAGCAGTTTAGGGACAGCAAACTCAGGCCTGTGGAATGTTAAAGCTGTCATCTAAAGAGGAATGAGAATGTTTCATACATGCAACGGGATATTAGTTGGCATAAAAGAACCAAAGGGAGTTTTAGATTATCCTGTGTAATTACTGTGTAATTAACATTTTTATAAATATTCAAACAAGAGTATTTGGAATAGCATATTTACAGATATTGAGCATAAATACATACATGTGCAATTCACAAATACATACATTTACAAGCTCAGAAAATATGGATATTTAGGAGGCATGGAAATATTTGTGTTTACAGAGAAGCATTAGGGCACTTTTTCTCAACCTGTGGGTCACAATTCCTTCAGGGGTCAAATGACCTTTTCACAGGGGTCACCTAGGACCATTGCAAAACACAAATATTTACATTATGCTTGTAATAGTAAAAAAATTACAATTATGAAGTAACAAATGAAAATGATTTTCTGGCCTAGGCAGGGGGAGTCACCACAGCATGAGGAACTGTATAGTAAAGCATTGCGGCATTAAGAAGGTGGAGAACCACTGCTCTGCGGGAAACTGGAATGTTAAATACACAGGGTTGGTCCTTCAAAAAAAGGGATTGAATTTCTGTTCAAAAGGCTGGTGGTGGATGTGGTTAATAGTGTGGTCACCTTTGTGTTATCTGTGTGGCCGGGTCACATATGATCCTCCCCCAGACCCTGTGAGCTTGAATCCACATTTATGGAAAGTGTTGCATGTATTTTATTTTCGATGTAGTCACGTCTGAACTTTATTTAGCTTACTTTATTCCTCAAAAAGATTTATATACGGATTATTATGCACACAAAATCACCAGGAAAGTTTTCATCAAATTCTGCTGTCTTAAGATATACCTAAAATAGACTACTTGGGGTCAGATCCCTGAAGTTTGAACCAACACTGGCTGCTTAGTTGTGTTAAACTGAACTGACTTCTTGCATCCCTCAGATCATTATTCTGCTGACTATGGTGGTCACAGAAACCTCCACAGATATTCATTCACTTATTGTTTAAAATTGTACTAGAAATTTGCTATTTTAACTCAGATTACTAAGTATGAGTGTGTGTGTGTGTGTTATGCATACATACACATGTGCATTGCATGTTTATGGTATATGTATCTGTTCTCATCTGTGTTTATCCCTGTGTGAGCATGTGAAGGCCAGAGTTGGATGTCTTCCTCAATTTTCCCTCTTTATTTTTTCAGGCAGGGTCTCCATTGAAGCTGGAGCTAGCCTTTTTGGCTGGATTGGTAGATCAGCAAGTCTGTCTGTCCCCAACCTTCACGACACACCCTCTGTGCCCAGCTTTTATATGGGCATGGGGATCTGAACCCAGGTTCTCAGAGTTGTAAAATAAGCAGTTTACCCACTGAGACATCTTCCTAGCTCAGATGTCTACGTTTTCCTCATCATTCAATAAAGAATGTTTGAACTTTATCTGAGACTTCTGTAGCTATGAAGCATCTTGGCCTTTACAGACTGTGATTAATCTAGTTGTACTTCCACAGCACCTAGTAAATTGCATGCATTAAGTACATGGTCAGGCAAATGAGGACTGACTGAAGGAAGACAGTCATCCTCTTGACCTCAAATAATCCTCCTGACCTTAAGATAGGAATCATATGGTACAATTTCATTGGGTGAAGCAACTTCTTTGTCAGTCTATATAAATAAATACATCTCTAGATCTTCAGCGTCTCTTCTGAGTACTCTGAGGTGACAGTCATCACTGTACATGTTGCTCATTAATTCTATTACTCAGTCAGCTAAAACGTTTTTGCTTCTTAGTGATCACAACATGCCACTAATTTACAGGACCTCTGGTACTACAAGGCATAGATATTAACTAGGATTACTATTTCATGTCATGCATGCTTGGTGTAGATCCAAAAATTTTGTAGAACACAAATCCTGGTGCTGACTGCCACATGCAGTGAAGATGTCCCGGGTTATAAGAGCTGGGTCCTGAATGATGAGTGAAAGTTATGTAATACAAACATTGCAGTCATGAAAAAGTCTTAAGATACTTTTTAAGGGAGAGTCAGTGAGTGATTAGCATGACTAGAGTAAGGATGCCAGTAGTTTAAAGACTACTTAGCAAGTGATGATATAATCCATGTAATCTGAGAAATACAGGTGAATGAATATCTCAAATATAGGAAGTTGACAACCTAGACTCTTAGGAAGAAGAGAAGAGAGATTGGTGGGTATAGGAGCTTCAACTTAAGTTGTAGAAATCTTCAAGGGTGGAATGCAGATACCCTGGGATGTGTCTGCGTGTTAATGCAGTACCAGACCTGGCTGAGAGGCTATTCTGGATGCTGCTGCATTAGCAGTAAGCATCCGGTGTGGTCAGTATCCAATAGGTGGCAGCATTATTTTCTTTGTAGAGTTCATAGATGCTTTTTTGTTGCCCTCCTAAAGATAGAAGTGCTGTGGGATAATGCTCTAGTACACTATAAAGACTTGTCACTCATATTAGTTTAATAAAACACTGATTGTCTAATAGTCAGGGGGGAAGTGTAAGTGGGGTGTCCAGATTAAGAGACTTCTGGGAAGAGGAAAGGCAGAGATGCATTCACCAGTCAGACACAGAGGAAAAAAGAGGAGGATGTGTTACTCAGAAAAGGTACCAAGCCACATGGCTAATCAAAGTCAATAATTATTGGCGAATTTAAGTATAAGAGCTAGTTAATACTAAGCCTGAGCCATAGGCCAAACAGTTTATAATTAATATAAGCCTCTGTGTGTTTATTTGGGACAGAATGGCTGAAGGATTAGGCATAACTAAAACCTCTGTCAATATAGGAACACTTTTTAACAGCTCTCTTTTCCATCTTGGACTTAAAGGCTAAAGCTAACTTTGGGTAATTTGCTGCTGGGTTAGGGTCAGAGATATGCATTTTGTTATACAAATAATTAGTGAATTAAAATGCTTCCAATAGTTGATAAGTCCTATTTTTCAACTTGTAGATGAGAGTGGCAAGGTGGGTGATTGAGTGCCTGTGACATCAGTACAAGGTCAAGTGCCACCAAGTTCCAAATATATTCTCCGGCCTTCTGGGAGAAAAATCTGCCACTCCCAAGTCATTCCAGATGTTCATGCTGTGCCTGAAATTAGAGCCACATTCATTTAGATTCAAGGTTATTACCTACGCACAGTGATGAGTAACATTTAAGTTTCTATCAATCATGGAGCTTTTTCTGTGTTTAAATGATTTTGACTTGTGGGAGTTGGGCTGAGAACAAGAGGTTGTCAGGTGGGTGGGACACAGAATTTACTCATTTGGCAATACCTTATTGGATTAATTTAGTGTGGTTCAATTTGCTAGATATGTACAGAGCATATACCATGTGCAAAATGTGGTGCCGTACCTCTGGCTTTGGAGATGGGATTCCCCAACTCCTGTCCTCATCAAAGTTTTGTTCCATAAGAGCAGAGATAATTATACAACTCACATGTGCTAAAAAGCAGAGCCCTCTAAGGGCACAGAGGGGGGAGAGTGTGCAGGTATACATCTGATGATAACCTTCAGGCTGCTGGAAAGGCTGTAAGTGACCGTCACTTGCAGATGTCGTGTGGCCTTTGCTAAATTACATAGACCTCGTAGTTGACTTGTTCACCTATAAAATAGGCAAATGAATTAACATAAAATATTTAAATTTATAGAGAGCTTTTAAATGTTCTTAGTTATCAGCAGAACTCAAATCAGAAATAAGGGCATTTTTATTTAATCTCTGAAGTAAACTCTGTGAGTTTTCCTGAAATTTTTCCTTCTCTTTGCTAGAACATGTTTGACTGGAGAAATCTTTGTGACTGCTGTAGGCAGCTCCATGCATCTCTTGATTTATAGAAGAGGGTAGAACAAGGACAAGGGAAAAGAAGATGACATTGATTTGTGTGGGTGAGAGAATTTTAAATTTCATGAGTCAAATACAACTCCCAAGGGCCTAGCAATGCCAGAAGCCTCTGTGAAACTCTCTGTATCTCGTGTTTCCTGCTGCACAGTGTTGTCTAGGTCAGTCCAGTGGCCTGGTCTCGCAGCTACAGTCCCATGCCTGCACTGAAAATCCCTCACTTTTCCATTCAGTCTTTTCACGAGTCAAATTGCACGTTGTCACATGTGAATGATCATGAAATGAGAGACCTAAGTATTGAATTGAATTTATCCAGAAAGTCATGATGGGAAACAGCCCCTTATACTATTTCAGTAACTTGGAACATTAAATGGAATAGGTCAAATAGTGCTGAGGATTTTGAATAACTTTCCACTTGCTCTGCCTTCAAATTAAGTACTCATATTTTTGTCATGACTTAAACGTGACACATGTCTGAGGGAATGCTCCATGCCCTTTGTTCTGAAAACCAAATGAAAATGTATTATCGACCATGTTGATAGCTTTATATATAGGTATTAGACACTGTTAGAATACTGATTTCAGACAGCCAGAATTCAGAAAGAGCATTTCCTGAGCAGGTAGCACATTCTGTTTGAGCCACTAGGAGGTGTGTGTGCGAAAAGACACAACAGCTCCTTGCTTGGCTGCTTAAATGTGTCTATTATATGAACATAGGAAGACCAGATATGATCCACAGTGGCTCAGGACAAAAGAGATGCCAAAAACCCAAACCAATGTCCACATCTACTCCAAGTGGCATCTTGGAGAAATCCAGTTTGCAATTTGCAAACAATGGTTGAGATTGGGTTGAAAGTCCCCTTGCCTCCTTTGTTTTGGTTTTTGGACATCCTTCTGAAACTGGCTCCTTTCATCACCCCTTCCTTTCGTAGCTTCTGCAGGAGACCCTCAGTCCTTTGAGGCTATTTCCTCTCCAAGTCTAATTACAAATCTTAGCCCAAGAAATATTTACCCAGCGTTGTAATTTTGTGATACTAACACCCACTACTGAACACCCAGGTTTGCTGTCTCTCAAAGAGCTCTGCCAACATTAAGTCATTGTTCTTTAATGTGGCATTAGCTGAACTTGTTCCTAAAGAGTGAATGTATAGGGGCCCTATCGCAAGCATTGTGGCCATTTCAGAGGACTAAGAACACATTCAATGCCACACAAGTCTTCAGAAGTCATGGATTACAGACTTCTCTCATCAATGTCACTAGATCTAAGAGTTCTAAGATTTATCTCTAAGGAGAATAGGAATGCCTAAGACCAACTAAGTCCTTTTCACAGTTATCTACTACCTACCATTTGAAGAGCAGGTGTTCTAACAAACTGATTATATACTGGACACATGCACAGTTTCCTCCAGATGGTCATCTGGGAAGTGATAAAATATTTTCACAAAAGAGAAATATATTATGATTAAAGAGATTGTTAAAAATCTGTTTTCTTCCTCCATCTGGGTATGGACAGGAGGTAAATTCCTAGTCTCTGTGCTACCAAATTTCTTCTTATTAAACAATGGAGCTTTGATGTTGTGACTTCATAAGATATTTCTAAAATTACAGCATCCTCTGTCATCATAATCTGTACATATTTTCACGAAAAGTCTCTGTGAAGTAGGTATGTGGGGGCTTTCTCCCTTCTCCCAACTGAGGACTGTGAGATGTGAAATATAGTTTATGATCTGGAACAATCACCACAGTGAGCTATAAAGATATGTGTTCTAAATACATAGCTGCAGGTCCAAGCCCTGGTCTCCTTCTGGAAATGAATGTGACTACTGGTTGAAAAATGCATGCAAAATAAGAAGAATCTACAGCAATGTGTAAGATACTCATAGGATAGTGTAATGTAACCTGAGTTATATCCTTAAATACACAACTCTTACTTTGCTCTTTCTATAAGCTCAATCAAAGAACAGCTTACACAAATTGTCTTTAAAAGATACGAAAACTAGAGAATTCTGCTCAGGGCCTAGCAGATAGCAAATTATTTAGCTAGCAATAGAGAGATGTTTCTCAGTGATCAGATGTCTTCTGCATCTTTGTGTTTGCATTAGAGGAGCAGGCTAGATGCCAGAGCAAACTTACCAAGAACTGTGAAGTCTATGTTCCAACCTTTCTAATGTGAGAGACATTGTACTATGCTGAGATGTTTCTCCTTATGTGTAAGAATCTTGGCACTGTATCAATGAAAAGAATAATGGAGTGAAAATTGTACATTATCATGTGACTTTTTAGTAAAAACAGCAAAGTCAAGAAAATCTATTAAAATCATGGTTCATTGACTTTGCCAGCCAGAAGTTCCCTTCTTAGCTTCTTGGACTAGGAGTCTACTTGCTCTTCTTCCTTACATTTGGCAATGATGTCTTGAGCATATGGTATTGATACACTAGATTTATGTCTATTTTAAAGACACTGAGTCCACCTCACTTTAAATCTCTCTGCTTAGGGGTCAACCTACTGTAAAGCTACTTTCAGTTTCATAGTGGTCCGACAACACAGCTCTCTTCCATGTTTTCAGGTCTAAGGGAACTATGTAACATGAGCTCCTTGTTAACACCCTATAAGCACCAGTGTGGGACTTCCACTTCAATAGAAGTTCATCAAAATGTATTTCCTGAGCCGGTTGCTTACTCCATGGGGCCCTTGCTTATAAACCAGAGCTTCATTTGACGCTTTTCAATTTAAGGACAGTATTACACTCAACCCAGCCTGTATGATGTGAAAGAATATTGGGGTCTTATGCTTAAAGTTAATAGAGGCTTTGAATCCTGCTGCCCCATCTTTGTTGTAGAAAGGTCAAAGAATATTACATAGGAGAATTTGTGTTGTCCATGAATGTTGTAGGAGGCTGCTTGTTTGTTCCTGTCTGCTCAGTCCTTAAATAACCACACAGAAACTGTATTAATTAAATCATTGCTTGGTCTGTTAGCTCTATATTCTTATTGGCTAGCTTTTACATCTTGAATTAACCCATTTCTGTTCATCTGTGTATTGCCCCATGGCTGTGGCTTACCATCAAGGTTCTGGTATATCTGTCCCCAGTGACAGCAACATGGCTTCTCCTCACTCTGACTTCTTTCTCCCAGCATTCAGTTTAGTTTTTCCTACCTAGCTCTGTTCTACCCTATCACAGGCCAAAGCAGTTAATTCAATTAACCAATAAAAGCAACAAATAGACAGAAGGACTTCCCAAACCACACGGGTACCTCTGTGTGTGTATGCTAGAGAGACAATGAGGAGACAGAGAAAAACGAATCAGAGAGAGACAGAAAGAAAGAGGCAGATGGAGACACACACACACACAGAATGTATATATACACATATGTGCATATTAGTCTCCTTTAAGGAGTGGACTTATGTAGCCATGATTCTTTGAACAGCAAAGCACAGATGCAGCTTTGTCCTGATCCATTAACATCTCTTCAGATGTGTTTTTGTGAATCTTCTTCTGTTACCTTCTCCTTTGTCTATGTACTCCAATTTCTTAGGAGACTGGAACTACTAGAGGTACTGTGTTGTGAAACAGATTTTCCAAACAGGCTCAAATTCCTTCACAATGTCGAAGAGAAAGTTTTTTTTTTCTTCTGGTTTTTCGAGACAGGGTTTCTCTGTGGCTTTGGAGTCTGCGCTGGAACTAGCGCTTGTAGACCAGGCTGGTCTCGAACTCACAAAGATCTGCCTGCCTCTGCCTCCCAAGTGCTGGGATTAAAGGCGTGCGCCACCACTGCCCGGCCTCAAAGAGAAAGTTTAACAAAGTTTAAACACTTGGCCAAAGCCATACTGAATGGTGTGGTGTTAAAGAATTATATTCTTGTTTCTAAAAGTAGCAATAAAACTTCAACCTTCTTAGTACCTGGGTATCTGTTACTTGGGTGCTCATACTTATAATAACTAGATGTTCAAAGATGGGCATACACAAAAGTGTCTCAAACAAAGCAATTCTTATCCTTTACATTTATTGTTCCAAATGTGGGGACTGAGGGTCAGAAGTTACTGATCACTGTACCAATCTTTGCAAGTGGGTATCAGAGCACAGAAATATGTGGTTCTTGAGTGGTATGATTCTTTAGTCTACCTGAGGATAGAGCTGAGAAACAACCCCATTGATAACAGGGAGCAGTCTGTGCTCATGCTGCAAGTAGGACCCAAGAAAGACTGTTTTCTCAGAGGAGACTTCTATAGGAGTATTTCATTGTTGGACCATGATGAGAATCAGGACAGAAAAACTTGGACAAAGGTGTTACGATGCTTCACTAGAAGTGCAGTCTTGTGTATCCTTATTAGGAATCTTCACTTAGACAGAATACTTATATTGAGGGTTTGGAGCTTTTCCAATAAACCTGGAAACTTCTAGTCTAGGCTTTTAATTCAAGAGAACATAATCATTTGAAGATTAGGTGCTACATTTGCTGGCCGAGTGATCTTGGGCAAGACACCAATTTCTCAGAGTCCCTATCTCTACATCTCTAAAGTGAATCTAGTAAGTTCTACTCAACTAAGAGATTGTGAAAGTTAATAGGGGCAATGTATGGAATAGTCAGATGACTTGGTATAGGAGCTCCTATGCGTACCTCACTGTCTAGTCACAATGGAAACACAGGAGTAGAAAGGAATGAGTTCCAACTAACAGGTGACCACAGACATAGAGATCACCTGAAATGCTGTGGATCCTCAGCTGTTCAGGGATGTGGGCAGCCTGACTCATGTCAGGAATCACATTATAGCTCAGCTCAGGGCCCTGAGTCCACACATTCAGCTGTAATGTTGGTGATAGTAAAGTCTCTAACTCTCATTTGTCAGACATGCTGAATATGGGTCAATACCATGCTTTAGTTTCACATTTTGAAAATTCAGAAATGTGTTTGCTTTAAAAGCAACCTTCTTTGCTTCAAACTAGTTTTTATTTTTATTTAATTATATATTTGCTTTACTCTTATTACATTTTATTTTATTTTCTATTTTTGAGATAATTATAGGACCACAGAAAATTGCAAAATTTCAGTCACTTAGAGAAGTCCTGTATAGGAAACACCCAGTTCCTCCAACGGTTACACATTACATATTTATACCATAGTATCATAATCAGGAGACTGACAGGCAGTTGGTACCATGTATGTGTGGCTTCCTGCCACGTTGTCATGTGCAGATTTGTATACCAGGGTTGTACTACACCACCAATGTGCCTGCTTTTATCTTTACTTAAAACTTGCTGGTTCATACCTAGAGACACCCCAACACTGTTGGGTGGTGCGAGCTTTGTCTTGGGAGATGAGGCTCCACAGCTCATCAGCCATTCTTCCTTCTCTTGTGGGTACCCCCTACAGCTCTTTCTTTAGCTTAGTATGAGCAGTCTTTCTCCTTAAGGACTTAAAATGACTATGTTCGTAGCTCAGTTCTGCTAAGCACCCTGCTTATCCACCCTCTCTTTCAGAATGCAAGAGGGCATCTCTTTAATGTCATATTCTGACAGCTATCTTGGCTATTCTGTGGTTACAGTTAAACTAAACCTTGATAATGACTCAGATCTTGTGAATCCATATTACACTGAAAGAAGGACCAAATTTTTGTTTTGTACTGTGTAGGGTAGAGCCCAGAGTTCTGCACATGCTGGGCCAATTTTCCAGCCTCAAGATGAGCTCTAGATGGAATCCCAGAGTAAGCTAAGAAAATTCTGTAAAAGTTGCTATGTAAAAATAATGAATGAACCAAATAAAATGGAGTGTCACTTGGGACAGGAGAACATTCTTTCCCTTGCTTTACCTCATCCTCACATTGTCTAAAGTGGCTTTGTGTGCGTGGGGACAAGCTTTGCCTGAGTTGTCCCTATAAACCCAGGAAGTATACTGTGATTATAATTTCCTAGAGACACATTCCTACAGGAAACGGGCTACAAAGGAGGAAAAGTGCATTTCCCTGAAGGAAGTGCTCATAGAAAGCCCAGTCTGGGAAATGAATCATGGAGAATGCTTAAATATTATTCTGGCCCTTTGTGTTGGAGTGGTAAGACTGTGCCTTTGGTCCCAGGGAAAGCAATTTCTTTTGGACCTAACCTTTAAGGCATGTGAAAGACCCAGGCTTAATTTAAAAACCAGCACCTTCATTATTGTAACTCACTTTCCTAAACCACCTGACCACACGTTCATGCACCAAAACCACCATCATCAGGAAATGTACAAATAGGAAAATTGAATGCCACTTAGAAAGTAGTATTTGGGATCTCCATGGATTTAAGCCTTAACTATTGTTTCTAAGTAAGTGCTTGCAGGGCTTTGTTCCTTCCCAAAGAACTGACTTTTTTTCTTAAGAATTGTTTGTATTAGAAATTACAATTGCATCTGTTGCTTACACATTTAAGTACATACTAACAATATAATTTTAGCAACAAATAGGAAACTTTAGAGAAAGCAAAATAAAATGAAGTTGATACTCTGCTTATTGACCTAATTTATACTCTGAATGGAATGAAATAGAAATTATTTATCTCAGTTTGGCTTCAGAGAACAAAAATGTGAGCTCAACCATGTTTTCCCAGCCTTCTAAAGCACCATATGAAGTGACAGGAAATAGGGAGATGCTTTATAAGATGATAGTCAGGATCAGACACCAATTCTGACCAGTTGCTAAGCGCTAAGTTTCAGTGATTCCCCATACCCGCCATTCTTTGGATGCCGAAGACTCACTGCTTCGTAAATCCTCCCTGCTCATTCCAGGTTGTAGTAAAGCAATGGACAGCGACTCCTTCGGAGTTCAGGGTGTATGTACAGCCTTTGGTTCTATTCTCATGGGCTAAATTGACACACAAGCTAATTAGTGAACCTTCAGGAAGCTGCTAGTCCCCGTCACACTCCTGCCAGTATTTGGGAATTCTTTATCACCAAACAGTAATCATCCCCACCCATTATTGCTCTTAAAAGAGCATTGTTGTCATCTGTCATTAAAACTCATAGTCTTAGTATGGTTCCTCAAAGCATCCCTGAGCAAAAGGTATGGAACAAGACCTAATGAAGTCGACTTTAGTAAAAATCTGTAAGAGAGGAAGAAGGTCCATGTGGAGAAAGCAATAAGTGGTATATGGTCTTCAGTGGGGTCCAGGCCTAGAAAGGTGTCTTAGTGAGTAAATATTCTAGCAGAGAAAAACTTGACAACCATGCTTGGATACCTAGAACACATAAAAATCCAGATGTGGTGGTGCATAGCTGTAATGCCAGCTGTTGTGTGGCAAGATGAGAGGGGGAGTCAAGAGAATGGACACTGGCTGAAGCTGTGGGCTACGCAGCAAAGCAGCAAAAACAAGAAAACAAGAAAGATCCTGGTTCAGCAAAGTGAGAGTAAGGATAAACTCCTGAAAAGTTGTCCTCTGACCTCCACGTGTGCCCTGTGGCATGTACACACCCACCCACATACGTACACATGCACACAATCGACAAATAAATATTAAACAGTCTGTACTTGGACTGATCCATGGGACTATAGCTCAGAGACGTCTAGTTCTTCAGGATAACTAGTCTTAAGTTCCCTACTGTCAATCACTGACTGTGTCAGAGGCAGGGGAAATGGTTGGTGGGTGGCTTCATGGACAGCTCTTCTCATTTTTCCAGTCTAGGGCAGGTTAAGACCATCATCCTTAACTTCTTCCAGAGCAGAGCACTGGTGGCTTAGGGGTTATAAACCAGTAGCATCTGTGGTTGTACTGCAGCTAGTTCCTAGTAATGACTGCTTCTACATACAAACTACAGCAATTGCTATCCAACTTGAGTGTGTGAATCACTTAGTGATAACTTAAAATGCCTATGTATTTCTGGGCCTTACTCCCAGAGCTAACGGGTTATTTTAACAAGTTTCAGACATTGTTGATACAAGTGAAACAGTGGGGAACTGATTTGAGATCTACTGGATTATAACACACTGGAGGCTGTTTGCCGACACTCTGTAACAAAAATTGCAGACCTTATTCTAACAGGCACAAGAAGTCATACAGGCCCTCACTGAGTCTTATTTGAGAAGGGGGAAGAATATATGAGCCCAATACCACACTGAGCAAACTCCCTAGAAAAAAATTGCTAGATGTTGTTCCTTTCTTCAGAGTCCCATTCCTCACTGTGAGGACCGGTTCTTCACAAGACATCAAGCATTCAAGCATTCTCTGTGTTAATCCCCATTACTCTGCCATTCAGAAGAATAGAATGCCAGGCAAAGATGTATTACCACACATATGACCTTGAAGTTTCTTCTCCTTTAAAAAGAAAAAAAAACCGATTGTGAGTTTCTATTCTGCAGATATTAAGAGCCAAATATTTGTGAATATTTTATAGTTTATAGAAATGGTAGCCATATAGTGCTTTCAGCCCTTGTTTAACATGATTGTGGGTCTCTGAGGGAGAAAAAGTTGCTGTTTTTAACTCAGACTTTACATGGAAACCACAGGCTTCCTTCTATCTCTCCATACACTCTCAGCCTTAAAGACACTGATAAGAAGGTCAGTTTTAAGTTTTAGGACTTGTGAGGAAAGTGTAGATTTTGAAAATCATGTTTAAAGAAAAAAAAGATGAGAAAAACTTTCTAATTGCATCAAAAACTAGCGCAGGAGAAAAGACACAAACCAGATGCTGGAAGTAGATGATTTGATTGGAGAAGCCCAGCAGATAATGGCAAGCGTAGTGAAAGACCAGCCCAAGACTCACCAGAGCTTTGATTATTTGATTTTCTCCCCCTGGGAACTTAATTTAAGAAAGTCTCCCTCAGGAAATTTTATTGAAAAAGATGCCATCTAAAATAAACTGAAGTTTCATGTGCAGATTGTCTGTGGTCAGTGTGGATTGCAGCCTCATGGTTTTCTAAGAGGGAGTGTCGCCAGCAGAGTGAGACAAGGAACGAGAAGGAAGTACTGGTGGTTGACTGAGTGGGTTGATGTTCACTTAGGTTCTCCTCCCTGCTTTAATGAGGTCAACAGCACATCTGAACTGGATACCATCAGTCCAAATTTACCCCAGGGCTAGGCAGGGAACTCCAGTAAGCCAAGCCTAAGAAGTATGAGAAATTCAGGGTGAAGACATCTCTGGACCCTGGGTTAAAAGACAGGCTAGAAATAAAGAGTTTTATTATGATAGTTTATCATAGATGGTATTTTTTAAACAATCTCAGTATAAAGCCTTTGGTTGTGGGGGCTGTTCAATTGTTCCTGGCCCAAATAATCACACAGAAACTATATTATTTGCAATACTGTTTGGCCAATAGCTTTAGCATGTTTTCTAGCTAGCTCTTATATCCTAAACTAACCCATCTCCATTAATCTGTGCATCTCCACAAGGTCATGGCCTACTGGCAAAGTTTCAGCAGGCTCTGGTGGAGGCATCTGTTTCCTGCATCAGCTACATGGCTTCTTGATGACCTCACCTTCTTTCCTCCTCTATCTGCTTATAATTCCCGCCTTTCTCTATTCTGCTAAGTCACTGGCCAAAACAGACTTATTCATTAACCAATAAAAGCAACACATATACAGAAGGACTTCCCACACCATTTCCCCTTTTCTGTTCAAATAAAGTGGAAGGTTTTAATCTTAATATAGTAAAATTGCATATAACAAAACAGGTATCAAGCAAGAATTGCAATTATAATATTTATATCTACTTAATCATTTATCATCACTAAGGAAAACTATAATTATAACTATCTATTCTTCAACTCCATCAAAGACTCCAAAAGGATAAAATATTACCTAAGTAAACAAGAAATACGCAACTTCCAAAACTCTAGAATTGATAGAGACAGTCCTTCACACCCAATTTTCTATCATCTTCCCCATCAGCTTCCATTTCCCATTTTTTTCACTGCTGTTTATGTGGTTTGGCTTCCCAAACTCTCACAAATCCTTTAAACCATTCATCTGAATTGATACTGTTATGTAAGAAGTCATATACATAACACTTCCTATTTACTCTCTACCACCACCCTTATCTCTCTCTAACCTTGGCAAGCTCATGCTCCTACCTCCTTACAAGGCCCTTTCCCACATTAATGGTGTGTGTGTGTGTGTGTGTGTGTGTGTGTGTGTGTGTGTGTGTTTTGACTGGTTTTAACAAGGGCCATAGTTTTAACCCTGGGTTTGGACCTGTGGTTTTTGTGGGCTCATCAGTGGGTACATAAATGAAGACAATGACTGTCCCTCCCATCCAATAAAAAAAATCAACACCAAACAGCCAAGCATGGAGAAGTAGGACATTGTGTTCCCTTCCCTGATCCATGCTCACTCTTCACAGGTCCAGTCTTTGCAGGCCTAGGGTAGATGGTAGCAGTTACTATAGAGTTATGATTGTACTGGTTTTCTCATGCCCAGTACATAGCATTTTGAGCCTCTTCTGCCTATCTTCCATCTTTTACAGTCTTTTCACCCCCTCTTCAGTGTTCTATGAATCTGAGAGGCAGTTATATAAATTCCTGTTTAGGGTTGAACACTCAACTGCTACTTATTCTCAGCACCACGATCAGCTATTATTATTTGCACTCACTGATATTCATTGCAAAAAGAATTTTCTGATTAAATATGAGAGTGGCATTTAGGTGTATTAAAAAAAAAGAAGATGGTGTCATGCCAATTTAGATAGACAAGAATTAGGATCTAAGGTATTCTCAGTAAGGTCATGCTTCTTTATTGGATTTACAGTACCAAGCACTGATCCCTTCTTGTGGAGATGTCCCTATTTAAATCAGAAACCAGTTGTTTACTTCCATAATAGTCATGCCACTATTGCAGTAATGGGCATATCTTGTCTATCAGGTTGGATTCCAGTTTATAGGATTCACATCTAGAAATTAGTGTTACACTGTCTCTGCATGTCCAACATGGTTAGAAGTTTGAAAGCTTTTTAAACAAAGTATCCAGAGGGGTTCCTTATAGTGTCCTGAGAAGGACAACTATCTCTAAGGCAGGGAAGCTTATGTTGTTGTCCTCAGTCATCAAGGACTATCTGTAACATAAAGAAACTAAAGTTCATCAGGCCTATTGACTGAACAAGGCACTAAGAACTGACTTTCTCTTTCTTAGACTTTTAGTACATGAAACTACTTCTTCTTTGGTTGATAATATATGATTGTACTATTTGCTGAAGGACCAATACTATTGGTAAAGAAGTTCATAGGAAAGGTCTTATTAAAAACTAGGCTATCTTCACTTAGCTACAAGTGATTTTTTTTTTAAAAAAAGAACAGACCTATCCTTTTTTTTCTAGCTAAATAAAGCTTATTGCAGTTCATCAGGCAGGTCTGGAAGGCAATTCCTAGCTCACACTGTGTATGACCCATGTGTTGACTTCTTCCTCTAATTTGTTGTTGGGTGCTTCACAAACCTTCCAATGTGTAACACAGCATGGGATGAGAACTGGTGATTGTCTCTGTGGAGAAAAATAGAGTTTAAGGTGATATGAAACCTGCCTTGAAAGCAAACTCTTACTTGTAAGAAATGATGCACATAGGACATGGGTGAATATTGGTTTTTCTTCTTAAATTTATTAGAACTACCAAATTTAGATCACTCTAGAGAATAGAACGCATTTCAGCATTCAGTCCTGAAGGCATCTCAGAGAGGAAAATATTCTCTTACCTGGAGTGGCCGCTGTCTAACGTAGGTGCCATGCCTTGGTATATGCAGGGATTGCATCTCCTTAGAGCTGATTTAGAAAGCTAAATTCAGGAATTACTGACACAGCTTTCCTGATTGACCCTTGGTGTTGTTGCAGTTGGCTTCCAGCAGATGGTGCTATTGGGAGGTAGCGGAAGCTCTAAGAAGAGTCTGGAAGGAAGTTAGTAGTTGGTAGTGGGCCCTAAAAGGGAGTATTGGGAATCTGGCTCCTCCTCTTCCTCACTGTTTCACTTGTTTGCACCGTGAGGTTGGCAGCTATATTGCACACACTCCCTGTGTGACATGCTGTTTTGCCACAAGCTGAAAAGCAAAGAACTGGTAGATAACGGGTTGAAACCCTTGGAATTGTGAGCCAAAGAAAATTCAGATAAAATGTAATTCAGACATCAACTGCAATAAAACAATAACAATCTCTAAATTTATTTTAAAATTAGAAGTTCTAATTTTTTTTCTCAGCCATGGCCAATTACAAGTCTAAAAGTTTGCAGTCAGAGGCCGATTGGGGAAGCAGGGCATTTCAATCTCTTTCCCAGAGGCTGATTGGGGAAGCAGGGCATTTCCAGTCTCTTCCCATTTTCTCATTTGTTCACGACAATCTGTCACCCTAGTCACTGTCCAGGAGAGGAAAATGAGCAAATATAGGAGAGTCCTACCTAATGGCACTATGTGATCGGTGAAGAGTCTTTCTAGTCTTGGTGTGGCCAACCACTCCTCTCACCATACTTCCATGGGTCAGTTGGAGTCTTGGCTCAGGCTTGGAACTTGTTTTGTACCTGACACATGAACATTTCTTCAGCCCTTCTGAATGATCTAAGTGTGTTAGCATACCATACCATATACAAGCCATACCATACCATAATACTATATTTACCATACTGTAGATAACATACCATACCGTACATCATCTTAGCTACTCTCCTTAAACCTCATTTATAAAGCTTGACAGTTTATAAAGAAGCAGGTATTTTTCCAGCTCCATGGCCAAGGGTATTATTCTGCATAAATGCTGCCACACTCTGACTTCATACCCATGAAATAGTTGTTAAGGATCTCAAGTTTGATTTTCACCACTGTCCTGCAGGTATTACAAAAGTCATCTGGAAACACGGCCACCTTGTGTTTATCTTCATGGCCTTAAAAAAAACTAAGACAAAAGTAATCCTTCCTCAATGTCTTACAGCACATGAGAATCTTGCTTTTCCAAAAAGGGTTTGATCAATGGTCAATTTGAATATTTTTCTGGGAAGTGTCAACTGTAAATAGAGTTGCTTCAATTATTTTATTTACTTGTTTCAAATTCTTTCTCCAGCACTAACTATATCATTGTGCTTTATCCTTTTTTTCATATTCTCTTCCCATTTTTGGAGAGAAGTCTTTTGGCTGCATTAGGAGACACCATGTACTATGAGTTTCCCATTTGCCATGTAGAAAACTGAAGTTACTGAATGGACAAGCGTCTTAAATTCGATGTCACTTCACATGGTACCATTGTTTAGGTAACATTGATTATAGAATACAAACAAACAAAAAACAGAAGATGGGACTATTTTATCCTCTCCAGAATTACCTGTTCTTCTCAAATTCAAAAGATTTCTTGAGTTGTCCAGCACTGAGTTAAAGTCTTAAATGCAGGTAGCTATGCTTCTGCTGTAGTTTCTGTTAATCTCCCAGCATTTGCCTGAAGCCATGAAGTCAACCTCAGAGCACAGCCTTTGCCAGCCCCTCCTCTCCAAATGAAAACCACGTGCTTCTGTAAACTGGCTTTTCTTTTAAAAGTTATTCTCTATCATTTAATGAAATATTTATTAATCCATAGATCTTCAAAAACTGTCTTCCCTTTGACTGTTACCAATTAAGCTACATTAAAACAACCATTTGCCCTCAGAAGCAAATTTATTTAGATATCATGGACATGCTTAAAGCTGATTGTAACACCCTGGAGACCCTAAAACTCTGAATGTTTGCAAATTGAGCTGAACAATAAAATAAATGAAAATAGAATGCAGATACCTATCTGATATTTATGCAGCTCCCATTCATAATTCCCTGCATTCTCTCATGTAGCCAATTGCTAAGACCGAACTCCCTGATAGCACTGTTTCTTCTCACTCTGGTTTCACTAGAGGTTGAAAAGTTAATTCATACCGAAATTGTGTCACATTCCAAACTTCCAGGTGCAAATCACAAGTTCACACTGGAGAATCTTGAGCTATTTCGGCTTCCATGTACCAGCTGCTGAGGTTCTTTGAGAATAAAGCAGCACAAGGATGTGATTTGGGTTACAGAAACCACACTTTGGGTGTCTAGAAAGTTGGATCAGTGGCTAAAAGTACATTCCACTCTTTGGAGGTCCCGAATTTGGTTCCACGCATCCACGTCAGGCAGCTCACAACTGCTTGTAGCTTCAGCTCCAGATTGTAACGGAAACCTCTGGCCTCTGCTGACTCTGTACTCACACACACACATACCTACAAACAGATACATAAACATGCACATTCTTAAAAACATTAAGAACCAACATTTTTAAAAAGCATACTTTTGGTTACTGAGGTCTATATTTTTGAAATCCGTCATCTGTTTTTAAAATCAACCAACCAGTAGAGGTGAGCCGCTTTTGACTATCGTCCATTCTCGTCATGCAGAAAAGGATGAGCAGTTTGCAGCAATGTGTGGAGTGGGAAGCCTCTCTGGTGACCTAATTTGTGTCATTACAGAACACCTACCAAAGCTTTGCTGCCTCCTCAAATCCCCATCTCCTCTTTTCTGCTGTCCCTTTCCTTCCTTTCAGCATCGCTGACAGGATGCAAAAGATGTATGTCACCCCTTAGCATGCTCCACCAACGAGCCTTTTATCCCTTACCTCACACACAAATGCAATGCTTATTCTCCAGCAAGAATGTACTCACTAGAAAAGCAAACGAACTAAAGTAATGTAGTTATTATATGTAATAGCTTTCCACAAATTCCAGGCTTATACCTATCTAAGTGTAATCTGGACACAAAATCCCAGGATAATTTCCACATACTACAGCTCGAATTCAACATTAACCCAACAGGTTTTTTTTCCTTTTCGTCTCTTTTGTCAGTGGACAGTCATCACATTCTGACAATCAGTGAGGCTACAAAAAAGATACATGGCCCAGAATTCTCCTTGTACTTTCCTCTACGTTCAAAGGTCAAGTCCCCACTCCACTTCTTTGTGATATCTTCCAGCTGATTCCTTCTGTTTGTCCAGATGTGTTCTTGGACTACTTCACCCTCATCTTCCATCACATGGTAATTAGGCGTTCCCAGTCCCCATTCCTGTACGGTACATCAGCCAACCAATCACTCTCCCCTTGTGGTTTTCTTGCCCTTTCCAACTTCCTTTTGTTTCTCCAGTGTTTTTCTCGTGAATGTCCAGTGTCCATTGCGCATCAGTAGGAAAAAGCTGGATTCTATAGCACTTGGGATGGCTTATCCGTACTCCTCACTTCTGGGGTTCTGAGACAAGTTTCCATATTCACCTGTCTGTCATTAATGCTGAATAGCAAATAGTTGTTTGCTACACTAGTTCATTACAGCATTGGTTGAATACATTACTTGGATTTGGGCATTGTAAAATATAGACTTCTAGATTCAGTTGATGTGCTGGATGGAGCACATACCTGTCCTTCTCTTTGTCATATTGCATGGCTATACTTAGCTCTCAGTAAATGCAATGGAATTTTGTTGACTAATGCAGCAGACAGAATTTCTCACACTGTATGGTTGTTCCTTTTTTTCAGATTACATAGGACCAGAAGAACAGTCATCAGCAAAGAGGAATACTAGCTTCTAGGTGGCCGGATCCTATAATGTATTCAGTAACTGGACAATGATGATTCAGAGAATCCAAATAAATGGTCGATTGGTAGTTAGCCAAGTCTATGATTTCTTTAAGCATACTAGACCATGACTTTCAAATGGTAATTCCAATTCTGCTTTTGTTGCCATGAATTTAATCGATCATTGGATAGCTATAAATCCTTACATTTAAGACTGCAAACTGACAGAGGCAACTAAAGTTAAAATAGAAGTTTTAAATTAATATATGAACATAAGTATTGTTAGAGTAAATGGTTAATCACTTGCATGTTTACTGAATGTTTCAATATAATATAATAAGATAAAACATAGTTTTCCTCACATCAAAATAGAGAAATAATAAGCATAGCAGCCAATGCTGAACCATTTGTTTATACAACAACTAAATGCTTTGATGTGTTTATCTAACAACCATAACATAGGGAAACAAGTTTAAACTTAGAATTGAAAACTCTGGTTGTATTGTGCATCACTCTTTTATAAGCATTACTCAGAAGGAAAAAAAATACTACCAGTTAATCCTTGCTATTGAATCAATTATAAAATGTGACCTGATTTTCAAGATGTTAAAATGTGAAGGAGAAACTTGCCTCTTATAATTAAGAAAGTTTCGTAGCAAACTGGAAAAGCATTTTGACAGGAAAGTGTCACCCACTCACCTCGAGTAGGAATGTAATTTGGTATACTCTTTCTGGATGCAATTTAGCAGTTATGTACTCCAATTTTTAACGTGCATACTTTTGCCCCTGAAATTTCACTTCTTGGAATTTATGCTGAGGAAATAATCAAGAATTTGTAGGAAGATTAAGCTACATATTTGTTCATTGCCATAATATTTATAAAACCAAGGCATTGGAGGCAATTTAAATGCACAGAAATCAGTGATTAGTTGAATACATTATAGTGTCTCCATATCAGGGCATCATCCACCAAATTTAAATATGACCCTGCAGATGAGGAGTAACTGGAAACACTTCATGCTTTGATCCCCCAATTTTCTTCAAGTAAATATAGACATTGATATGGATGTAAAAAAATTGTTGGAAATAAGTTTATATTAAATGCATTTTCAGAGAGCAGTACCATAGTGAGAATTTAATTTTTTTATTTATTTAGATACTTTAGGCTTTTAAAACTTATTACTTATAATAGAACAATAACAAAAATATTTTCAATAATGACAAAGATGTTTCCTTTATTTTTTTCATTGTTTCTATTTAGCTATATATTTTTCTTCACTACCCTCCTTTCCTCCCCCTCCCCTTGTACCCTTGCCTATGATCCCTATGCTCCCAATTTACTCAGGAGATCTTATCACAAAGATGTTTCTTTACCAAGAAGGGCATACTATAAATACAGTACTTGAAATAAAAATCAGACATATCTTTGATCTTAGTTATTGGTATAAAATCAGATTTCATGTAAAAAAATCCGAGCATTATGCATGGAAACTCGTTTCTTCCACTTAGTTAGCAGCTTAGTTTAAAGGCAGATTTCTGTTTGTGTCATGCATATAGTAATATTTTAATCCCTGCAACCAAGTCCATGTTACCAGACACTAAAGAATGAATAGGCATGACATGCAACGACCTTGAGTGTCACATTTTAACATCTGTTTTTCATGTTGTGATAATTTATTGAGATTTGGATTATTATAAATGAGGGAAATATCTGTTACCATGGGTAACAGGGCAGTAACTTGAGGCTGATGGATTGGCATGCTCTGTCTCTATAATTTAATTCAAATAAAGTCGTAACATTTTGGCTATAGCTTTCATCTGTATTCATACATTTTTGTCTGATAAGTAAACTACTAGGTTTCCTGCCTAGTTAATAACAGTCCAAAAGAGGAGAAAAGCAAATTTTGACTTTCCATTTAAAACTTATATCTGCAGTTGGAGATATAGGTGGATCAGTAAACATTTGTAAGTGATTCCAGTGATATTCTTTTCAACAAAATAATCTGAATAATTTGTTTTAGTGTGTGTGTAGTATGTTTGTATTTCTCCATGTACATATGTGTTTAGATGCCAAAGGTTGATGCCACAGGTCTTCTTCATTTGCGCTCCACAATTTTTAAAGAATTTCATACATGTGTACTGTAGTTATGTTATTCCTGCTCTCTCCCTTTACCATGCCTACTCTGCCCGTGTCTCCCAATGCCTTCTTAAATTTATAACCTCTTCTTTAGTCATTATTATGTATGTTTGCATATGTATGCATGCATCTGTAATATCACCCACTGAGTCTATTATCTGATATTCATATGATAGTCATTTATACTATTTGGGGTTATACATTCCATCAAGGGCCTCTTCCCTGGAACACATTGAATCCCCTACCTCCCTTAGTAATCATTAATTGCCTGAAGTTCTTCATCTAGGGATAGGGCCTTGTGAGATTTTCCTCATTCATGTTGGTCTGTCGTATTACTGGGCATATCTTATTCAGGTAACTGTATTACTGAGCTATTTAGATATTTAGAACACACCCTCTGGCAGCAGACATCTTGATCCTCTGGCTGTTATGCCCTGCCCCCACTCTTCTACACTGTTCCTTGTGAGTTAGCTGTAGTTGTTGTGTTGCAGATGTACCAGTTGGGTTGTGTATTCCATCATTTGTTGTTCTCTGCATTTTGACCAGTTGTAGATTTCTCTGCTGCCTTCTGTCTGCTTTAAAAACAAGCTTCTTTGATATGGGGAGAACTACTCTTGCCAATGTATTTAATGGTTGGAATTTAGACTGAAGTTAGGAATTATACTGGTTTGAGAAAATGGCAGTGGTGGATTCCACCAGCCACAGGTAATTGACTAGGTTTAAAGAATTAGGCATGAATTCCTTCCTACTGATCATGCCTTAAATCCAACTAGAAGGCTGTTGGTTATCCCCCGTATATAAGTTATATAAGTTTCATTATTGCACCATGGAGATATTTTCCCATACTAGTCATTGTTGTGGTTCATAGGTTTTACAGCTGGGTAGTACTGTTGGTTGCTTCCCCCCCACCCTTGACTGCTTTCATAAACTTACAGGTAGTATAGTATTCATGGAAGAGGCTTCCACATCAGTTCCAGCTCAATTATTCCAAGTCTTGTGTCCAAAGTGTATGATGTCTTCAGCAATAGGGATTTACCTTCATCTTCTGGGTGGCAAACGAGGCAATAGCAATAGTTTATATTGCTTGGGCAGTCTCAAATTCTCTGGCACATGCTTGGCAACGGAGTTTTTGCTACATGATCTGTGACTCTTAGGGAGAGCTTCTTTCCCCCTAAATGTTGTAGTTCCCTTTCAAAATATCTCCATATAGTGTGCAATATATAACACTTAAATACTATACTTACATTTTTATGTAAATGTAAAATAATATTTCTTCATAGTCTTTTCGAATATTGTTAGCATTATTTATAACCCATTCCTGCATTTCCCTTCTTTTCATTTTCTATTTCAAATGTCCCCATCTTTTTCTTCACATCCCCCTCATGTCCTACGATCCTTCTCTCGAGGCCTCTCTACCCTAATCCATGGTCTCTTTGTACTTTTCTGTTTCTGTGATCTCTCCAGGCAATATTCTCATGTCTAAGTATTTGAAGCTAATAGAACATGGGGCATTTCCCTTTCTGAGTCTTGGAAATCTCACTCAATATAACATTTTTTAGTTCTATCCATTTATTTGCAAATTTGATGATATCATCTTTCTTAACGGTCGGATAGAATTTCATTGAGTATATGTAATACATTTCATTATCCATTCTTTAGCTGAAAAGACCCAAGTATAAATGCATGTAACTATCTGAAACATGGAATAGTGATAATATCTTCAACAAATGTGCTAGCAAAACTGTATATCTACCTGTAGAAGAATGAAATTAGACTCATATCTATCACCCTATACACATAAAAACTTCATATGTATCAAAGTCTTCAATGTGAAACCTGAAGGGCTGGAACCAATAAAAGAAAGCATAGGCCACAGCCAAGGAGGAGTAGGTGCAGGAAAGGACTTTCTGAGTAGGATCATTTGCTCAGAAACTAAGGTCAACAATTGACAAACATGAAACTATAAAGACCTGTAAAGCAAAGAATAGCTCTTAAAAGATGACTAAGAAATATCTTTAAGTGTTTATAGAAATTATAATTCAAACTACTTTAAGATTTCATAATATCCCATTCAGAATCACTAGGAAAAACAAAACAAATAACAACAAAATTCTGGTCAGGGCCGGGCTGTGGTGGTGCACACCTTAGTCCCAGCACTCAGGAGGCATAGGCAGGCAGATC
>JAQHUG010000030.1:779840-805092 GCA_028555095.1 Dicrostonyx torquatus
AGTCTTTTTATTGTATCTCCAGTTTGTCATCACAGTACTTCTCCACTTCCTAGGCTTCACTCTCTATAGTTCCAAATATTCATTGTCAACCTCAATCTTAAAATATTGAATGGAAAATTCTAGAAATAAATAATTCATAAGCTTGCAAATGTATGTTAATTTCATGAACATTATGATGAAATCTCATGCCATTTTCCTCCATCCAATCTTGGATGTGAACCAGCTTTTTGTCTAGAATTTCCCTGCTCTATCTACTACCTGCCTGTCTGTCACTTATTAGAACGAGCCATTGTATACATAGTATATAAGAAGGTTCCACTGCATCATTTTTTTTTAACTCTCCTGCTATTCCTGCTGTTGGTGCCCTCCTAAGCTCAGCTTTTCCGTTCTTTGCTGTGAGTGTCCGTATAAACTCTCAGTTCGGTCTGTTGGCAATCCATCCTACCTGTGCACAATGATGGGAGTTCTCATGATGCATGTGATCTGCGAATCATTAGCTGAAGAAAAGCAGAGCAGAAAGCAAGTTTAGGCAAGAAATTGTTAAAGCCCACAACAGAAAAGTCAAAAGCAGAAGGACATCAAGAAGTGTGTTAGAATGGAGAGTGAATTAAGTTAAACATTAGAAACCTGAGCAAGATTAGATAAGAAACAGAATGAATGGAGCAAAAAGTTAATCAAGCATAAAGCACGCCTGTGGCAAGCTTACAGGAAACATTCTTTCTTTAGTACCATGCATACAATCCTGTGGGACAGTCCCAACCTTTGCTTATAGATCCCCTACTTCAATATATGACCTTGGGTAAGTCACTTCATCTGTTGATATTTTAGAGATAAGTGACCTTATTAAGTCATAATCTATGGAGCCACATGTTTTTTTTAATGTTCTTTAGTTGAAGATATTGGCTCTCTCTTTTATTTAGCAAAGTGGTCACAAACACCAAGCGTGACATGAGAAAGTTTTATAAAGCTACAGGAAAAATTTGACATCTTCTTGATTGGGAACACATTTTTCATAATGGGGCAAAGTTAGTTTCATGTTTATAATCCATAGAAAGCAGAGGTAGGCTGTGGGTCACATGCAGGATGAATGCAGTTCTAGGATGAGCCATCAGAATACAAAGGAACTTCATCCGTTGGAGGGCACGTTGGAATTTCTGCCCAAATCTCTGAGAAAGAATTTCTACTCACTCACTCACTCTTCTCTACCATTTAGGGTCTTTCAGGGGACCTCTGAGTCACTGATTACTATGTTGTCTAGGCTCCTTCTAGCAAAGCTGTATACTTCAAGGATATCATTAGCATAATAGAGAAACTTTATTTAACAGTATTGTTAGAAAGGGGTAAAAGAATAACTTCAATAAGAAGGAAAGCTACTTGTTGCTCTTTGAATATAGTTTTGCAATAAAATGTAACAATTTATGTTGTAGAGGACAAAAGTGACCTGACTTTTGGCTAATGTGAAGCAAATTTTTGCAGCAAGAGGTGAATAAGCCAGCAAAGCTTCAAGATTTATTTTTTCTATGTCTTACTTGGAAAGACATTTTTCTTTATGAACATCATCACCCAAATGCACAGCTAAGGTTAATGTTTTCAGTTACTCAAACAATGAGGACGGAGTCTAATTACAATGCCCGAGACTCTGTACTTACTCCACTGACTTGTTTATGCAAGAGCCTTATATGGGCAGGTCCTGGAGCCAGTGTACAACAGTGCTCTTTATTCTGAGGCTGTGTTGACATAGAAAGCAGAACCTGGGCAGCCACTGTTTCTCAGATGCTGTCTAAGTGAAGATTCCCTGATTTAAGGTGGAAGGATGTTCTTAGAGTGTGGAGGGAAAATCAGGTTAGTGCAAGACAGACCCCCTGCTTTATACCTATTTTACTGAATGAGGAATACTCATTCAAGTTGATTCTCTCTCTCTCTCTCTCTTTCTCTCTCTCTCTCTCTCTCTCTCTCTCTCTCTCTCTTTTCTTTTATCTCTGTACATGTCTTAGGGACTTTCTCTACCAAGTCTTATATTTATGCTTTTGGGGTAATCTGTTGCTCCCAACAGTGGTGACAGATCAGGAATGCCCTCAGGTCATTTCCCTGTGAGGCATTATAGTAAAATTCCTGCAATGCAGGGAATTTTATTTGGAACTGCAATTTCATGAATGTTAGACTATCTTTAGGTCAAATCTAGTGCAGATCAGTCATTCCCATCTGTCACCAAATGCAGCCAACTGGCAACTGGTTGGTGGCCATTATGAAATCCCCTAGTAATTTCAGTTCACTTTTTAATTAATGAACATACTTATGCACAGAACATTCTATAACTGGCCATTTTCTTAAGTGCTTCATGCTGTTCCCATAACCTGGACATTCTAGCGTGCAGTTCCTGCAGGACTGTGAAGTATCCTTGACCTGCATTTGTGCACATGCATGCAATCTGGAAACGGATGGAAGGGATGAGTTTTATCCATAGTTTGAAGTTGAAAATATGGCTCCCAATGAGATTTGTAGAGTTGGGAGCATTTCAAGAATGCCCTTTCATGAGGAATTTAGTATGCTATAGATATATTCTGCTCTTGGATGAAAGACTTTCTATAGCAGCCTCTGACTGGTGGAGGGCATCCTTCTTCATTTGCATATGAGGAAATCTGGCCTGGATTCTTTCAATAGCATTAGTGTTTTGTTTTTGTTTTTTGTATTGAAAAATTCCATCCACCCATCAGAGCTTGACGAAGGAGAGAACTTCCCTTCTATAGTTGCTGGTAAACATGTGTTTTACTACCAGTAAATTCCATTAAATAATTCTGGTAAATAATGATGACTTGGGGAAAAGATTAAACATATTAAAGACTGACAGCCATAAAAACAAGGCAGACACTCAGCTCTCCAACTTAAAGGTTTCATCTCTTCTTTACATTGGAGTAGGATGTCTTAAAAGAGTTCTATTTTTGTTCTGTTTGCATCATAAATGAACATAATCAAGTGGACATAGATCTTGGTATACTGCTCAGCCATTTCCCTACTGCAGCTCATTTAACGGTTTCCTGGAAATGTCTACCTATTCACACCAAAAGCAGCCCATTTAGACCACATATAATTACTTCCAATAAGCAATCACATCTATTGCAATGAAAATGAACTTCAAAATTTCTTTGTTGATTATTCTGGAATCACAGTGGCACAGACAGTCAATGAAATGAACATTCCGTTCTAAAGCCATATGGTTCATCTGATACACTGGCCCTGAAGAGTGAGCAAATCTTTCTTCTCTTAGGATGCAAACAGTTCTCTGATCAGGACATTGAGAGATGGGACAGAGCATGTGCTCTCAGTGCAGACACTTGGAAAAAGATGTTGCAACAATGGGGCGGGAGCAGAGAACAAGTGCGCATGCTAACCGGTCCTTCCCAATTTGCTGTCTGGGCAGCTGATGGATTTAGAACATAAGAGGGCCAATTGTTCCACACAAGTTGATACCAAGGTGAAAATTAGTCAGATGTTGTGTAAATCTTATTGACAGTTCTGGTTCGAGCTTTATCAGTTGTCCCCAGGTTATCGCTTTTGTGACTGGCCCTTCCTATACTGCAGCAAGTCTGTGCAGGGACTCCTCATTTAGCCATTAATTACTTTATCAAATAAGTAAAATGCATAAAAGGATTTTTTAAATGTATTTCAAGGCTTCCTGCCATTTTCAACCTGCAGACATTTCCTTTGGGTCCATGTTTCAGCAATCCGACAATAAGATTGAAAGTTTAAGTGTCCTTTTACAATAAAAATAAAGATATTTCTGCCAGGATGGATATAGTTGCATAATATACTTACATATAATTTCTATATAATTTTCAATACTTAAATGTTTCTTCCCTAAAAAGAATTACCATGTTAATTTTTTTGCTTTTTATATCAATTTATTTTCAAGATTTTCTTTCTCCCCATGCCCATTCCGCCTCACTTTTCAAAAAAGTTTAAGCCTTGTTATTTAGTCTCATGGAGTCATTTATAAACCATATACACTATAAACAATATCTGCACTCTCAAATAACATTGCCATCTGAGATGAATGTCCCCACATCACAATGTCAGTGACTTGCTTCTGAAGTCAACTAGCATGAGATGCGAATCCAGAAAGCAGTAGGTAAAGTTTCCTATGAACTTTATTTTTATAAGGCTATTGCAAATTCTAGTTCATGAAGATGACAAAGGGCCTGTGAAGTATTCTGTAGGAACTGAGGGTCACAAGCACTTCATAAGTACAGCCAGGAGATGCTCCTCAGCCTCAGCCCTCAGTGGAAGCAGCAAAAGGAAACTGAGCTGTGATCTTGGCCTCAGCACGTCTTTGTGAAATGGACTTGACTCTGAGTTGAGCAGCTGAGGCACCTCTGGAAGGAGGGGGTGAATGCAGGAGTAACTGGATCAGTACACTTCCACAGCAGTGTGTCACGTTCCTTCTCAGCAGGTGGAGACTGAGGTCATTTCACTTCTGCTTCTATTTTCACGAAAAGGAACAAGACACATAGTTCTCTTGACTGGGCATGTAACTGTTTTCCATTTGGAAAGTGTCTCCTTGCATTCTCCATTCAGTGCAGGAGGATGAGGTTTGCTCCGATGCAAACATACAGGGTCTGATACCAATTCCTACTATTGGCTTCATTGATTCTGACTTTCAATTTGATCACAAGAGCACAAAAATTTCCAATTTGGTTGTTAAAACTAACTTTTATTGAACTTCATAAGTAAGGTTCTATGTGATAGACTAGAGCTGGTTATACCATGGCTGTAGACCCACAGAGAAGACGAGGCCTTAGGGACACAGTGCTGTGACAGGACACTTACTCTTTGTATCTTCGGGACATAGCATCTTATTTGACTTTGTCCTTGGTGTCTACCACCTAATGGATATTTGGAAACTGTTAGCTAAATGAACAAATAGATCAATATTTATGTATTTCCTGTCTGCTTCCCCAAAAGTTTCAAAGCAGTTTCTAATAAGCACATGTGAAACTGAATATTTAAATTAAGGGAAGAAAAAAATGAGGCCAGAGACTATATGAAGAAAATGAAAATGTGTTTATGACAAAAGGTCAGGGCCTGGGCTGAGACCCACTTGAGCGCTACATGTAACCGTATGAAGGGTTGCCTGTGTTGTCCCCTTAATCTCTAAAGTAAAGCATCTAAGTGATTTCTTCACATGGGGTGCTGGCAAATGGAAGAGCATGGTTTTGGTCATTTTACTCTCTTGCTAACACACCTGGGGCTGAAGACAGTGGCTTAGAATTACAGTTCAAATGGAGCATGTGATTACTGACTGCTCATCCAAAGTCCAGTGCAATTTAAATAGGTTATATGTAGTATAAGTTTGTATATACATAACATTTTATATGTTTATGTCATGGATGAGAGCTAGGTTTCAATTATAATGAACTACATAATTCATTTCAACAAAAGAACAAGTTACATAACCAACAAAGCATTGAAAAATATATTTGTATTTAAAATTAGAGAAAATTCTGTAGCACAAGGGCCTGCTCATTGGGGTTTCTCTCCTGCCCAGTTCCCACATCCATTAAGCACCAAAGAAATCACACAGAGAGGTCTCTATTACTGATAAACTGATTGGCCCATTAGCTCAGGCTTTGTATTAGCTCTTATAATTTATATTAACTCATTATTCTTATCTATGTTAGCCACATGGCTTAGTACTTTTTTCAGCAGAGCAGGTCACATCCTGTTTCTTCCATGATCAGGGCAGGACCGGGAGGAATGGGTTTCCTTCTTCCCAGAATTCTCCTGTTCTTATTGCCCCACCTCTACTTCCTGTCTGGTTTTCCCGCCTATACTTCATGCCTGGCTACCAACCAATCAGCGTTTATTTAAAACATAATTGACAGATATAGAATTGTTCTCCTACACCATCAGAAAGGGAATCCCTTTGCTGTACATAAGTGGACTTAGGCTGGACTTGCCAATAGCTTGCTTTTGTAGCCAAGTAAAATCTCAGAGATGTTCATAATGTTTAGAAATGCTAGATTTAACAGTTCTGTACCTTCCTGGTCTATCTTCCACTTCTAAACACATCCTGATCCTACTCTTCCTTCCTAGTACTTAAGCAGCTGGCCTTCTATTCATGCAGCTCTGTTAGAGAAAGTCTTGCTGCTCAGGATGTTAGCAATGTCAGGATCACCTGGAAGCTCCTTAGAAATTCATCAAGAAATGCAAACTCGTGGAATTATCATGTGTGTTTGGAGACTCTTAATTTTGAATGAATGAATAGAAAAATGTGGGGCCCTTCCTTAGTGTCTGCTTTAAAAGGTATATTCTCTGAAATTGTGCCCTTTGAATACTGATAGCCAAATGCCACACAGCACTTTCCTATCCTGTGGGACAAGCTTAGAACTGCCATTCATTTTTAACCAGAGTTGCCACTCACTCGCTTTTCCTTTTAAGTAAAGCGCTACCTCTCACGTAGGTGCTCCACGTGGTGCAGCTAGAGTATCTATGAGGGCGAGTGGTTTTGAGCTCTACTGTCCTTTCCATACAGCTTCTCCAAGACCCGCTCCCCACCCAGTGTCATAGGAATTAATAAGGTCTTTCAGTCACTAGCTCATACACACGCCTCATAGTGGTATTCTTTTCAAACCATGGAATTAACTATTTGACTCGCCTTAAAATCTTACTCCTCAGCCACCTGTCAATCTGTATTTCTCAGAAATGCTGTGACACTAATGAATACACTATAATTTTTTTCATGGGGAAATCAAATATTTCCCTATTCTTCCTGCCTCAAACCCTCTTCCAGCTTGATTGGTAAAGATACGGTAAAACAAACAAGGTACATCCACTAAGGGCAAAATAATATGGAGCTTCATGGAGACAGACAGCAGTTTCTGTTGACAGCGTGTTTTGCAATCAGGAAGACCGTTCTAAGAATATAGAGTAGAACTGAAGTTGAGAGGTTTGGCACCAGTCATATAAAATAGCTGGGTGACTCTGGTAAATTACATAACTTTTCTGTGTACTGGTTTCTCTTTTGGTAAGTCAGTACCAATAGAAAATGAAAAGAAGCCAGGCATTGGTGACACACACCTTTGATCCTAGCACTCAGTAGGCAGAGGCAGGTGGATCTCTGTGAGTTTGAGGTCAGCCTGGTCTACAAGAGCTAGTTCCAGGACAGCTAGGGCTGTTACACAGAGAAACCCTGCCTTGCTCCCCCAACACACACACAAAAATGAAAAGATGCATAGCGAATCATAAAAACTTATTAAATACTGGAAGACATTAACTAGTCTATAATAATTTGCATAAATTGAGCACATAACACTTTCTTAGGTACCTAAAAAGACAATAACTTATATTCCAGTATAACTCACTGGGATCTATGACATTTGAAACACGTTAAAACCACAATGGACTTGAGAGGTTTATTTTAAGGATTTTATCAACCCTTGTCTCAACAGCTCCTGGGAGGATAGCATAACTGACTTCTCAGACATTGTTTGGAATATACACTTCACAGGAAGTTAACGCTCTGGTGCCGAGGGAGAGAAGTACCTGAAGGATAGTCTCTAGGGAAGCAAAGAGTGATACAGGAACAAATGGACTAGCGGCATGGCAGGTGAAAAACAAATGATGTTTGTCAATGGGCCGGCGAGAGAGCAGTGTGTGATGTTTGCAGGAGCAGCTGCAGGCCCTATGATGTCAAATGGTGAATACTCTATTAGTGTAAATAGAATCCTGCAATTGTTAGTGCTTCCTTTATTCAGTACTTGCAGTCTCTGTAGAGGAATTTCTTGGCTTAAGGGGTTTCTTTTTGCCTCACATGGTATATTTTCCCAAGCTATATATGGAGGTATGTGATTCCTGGCATAGGGATTCTATGGAAGAGAGAACGTAAAGATTTTAAGAATTCAAGGTGGTGATAACATCAAGGAGACAATGTTTTCCAGATGCAACAGGGCACATACACATATGTACTCACAGTGATGTGACAGCATGCACAAGCTTTAGGCCAACAAAATCCCAGGCTTAGAAGGTCAGTATGAAATCCGACAGATAACTGAGACACTAATAGTATTTGATAGCTCCTGGGAGAGAAGAATCACTCTTCTTTAATGATGTGGCCCCTGGTAGGTTGACCATATACTGCCAAGAATAGCTGGGTAGCACAAACTAAACTCAATGAAGAAAGAATAAGATAAAAAAGAAAATAATCACAAACTTGGGAAGAAAGTGATGGAAAGGTGGTCATGGAAAAAGTCGGGGGAGGGGATGGCTATGTTAAAAAAATTAAAAAGGAATAAAATTATTGTAAAAGGTCTGTTATTATTGTTCTTTGGAAATCATTCCTTCATGTATCCAAATGACATTAATTCGTATTTTTATTTTAAAGTCATGGTTGTCCATTTCCTAGTTTCATTTTATACAAAGCTGTAGAATTTTGGAAAATGTCTGCTAATCATTCTGTTTGTCTTCAATAATGAAATATCCTGTAAAACATTATTTTAAGTTTATTTGACTTACATGAGTCTCAAAGTCTTCCTAGTCTTTTCTGTCACCTTGGTCTTGTTTTTAAACAAGTGAAGACTCTCCCATTTTAAGGCTTGCTTTCTCCTTTATGGCTTAATATCTTTGCTGACATATAATCAATAATAAACTTCGTCAGAGAATTCAAGGAGTTGTCAGGTGACAAAAGCAACCAATTAACTAAAAAAAAGGTGAATTTAAGAAACTGAATGCCAGATTGATGCCCAAGAAAACACAGCCATCAGGCTAAGTGAAATAATGAAGACAACCTAGGATTTCAATATCAATTTAAAAGAGTACTACTGAAGGAAACTCAAGTTGAAATAAAGATGGAAGTTCAAAATTTAACAACCCAATTCAAAAATTCAGGGGAAAGTGTTACAAGTAGAATGGATCAAGTAGAAGACAAAATATCAGATTACTAAGCAGAGTAGAGAAATGAGACCAAACAAAGAATATGAAATTAAAATACACACACACACACACACACAGAGAGAGAGAGAGAGAGAGAGAGAGAGAGAGAGAGAGAGAGAGAAAATACAGCAACTGTGCACCACCATGAAAAGATCAAACTTTTGAATTATTGATGTAGATAAGAGAAGAATCCAAAGTTAACTTCTCTTTCAATTTATAAAACTTCTCCACACTAAGAAAAGGCATACCCACACAGATACAAGAAGCACATAGATTAAGAAATAAATAAGACGAGAAAGCAAACTCCTTGCACAAATCATAGTTAAAACACTAACTATGCAGAACAAAGAGTACTTAAGGCTGCAGAAGAAACGCCATGAGTCACATACAAATGAAAACCCGCCAGAATAGCACCTTATTTCTCAGTGAAAACTCTGAAAGCCCAAAGAGCCTAGAAATGTGCTTCAGTTCAGATTCTAAAAACTATGGTTGCTGACCTAACCTGCTGCACCCAGCAAAAATGCCATAGTGGAATAAGATAGAAAACTTTCCATGATAAAAATGAGTTAAAAGAATTCATGTTCCTCAAAATGAGCCATACACAGACTACTAGAAGCAACATTTCAAACTGAAGAAAGAAATGAAAATGGCCAAGATACTGTAAAAGAAAACAAGTGAAGCAATAATGATTGAAACACAAAGATTGTCTAGGAACATAAACAACAAAAACAATATAAATTAATAAACTGCAATAAAACAAAAGTACTATAATCAGTACAGATTCAATTATCTGAATATTAATGGCCTCAACTTTTCAATCAAAGGTCATTGGGAAACTAAATGGATTGAGAAAATTTAAAAGCTCAACTTAGATTTAAAGATGCATACCTCCTTAAATAGAAGGGAAGAAAGTATTCTAAGCAAATGGGCTCCTGAAGCAAGCAAGCAATAGTATTTTAATATGTGACAAAACAGACTTCAAACTAAAACTAATTAGAAGTGATGAAGGGCATATAATTTTAATCAAGGGAACAATTAGCTAAGAACACATTGAAATACTAAACATATATGCACCAAACTCTGTTTACCTCGTTTCATAAAAGTCACAGGACTGAAAATAAGGCACATTAATATTGACCCTTTACTAGTAGTGAGTACAATTGCCCATGATAGACAGGCTATCTGAAAAAAAGTAAATAGAGAGATATCAGAATAAATAATACAATACATCAAATGGACTTTAAGAATATTTATGTAATTTTCTACCCAAACGCCAAACATTTTACTCATCAAAAGATAGAAGCATCTCTAAAATAGACCACATCCTAGGACAGAAAATGAAGCTTGACAATTTTAAAGATGAAATAATTCCGCATATATTGTTTCATCATAACACAGTAAAACTTAAAATCAACAGCAAACAAATCTCTAGTACATAAACTCGTGGATATTAAGCAACTCATAACTAAATGATGAATGAGGCAAAGAAGAAATCATAAAAGAAATCAAAAGAAAATCTTGGCACTAAATGAAAATAAAACAACAATGAAACCTCTTGAACCTATTAAAAACAGTTCTATGGGAGAAATTTATAGCTCTAAGTGACTACATTAAAAATCAGAAAGAGCACAGATAAATGACTTAATGAAGCAATTCAAGATTTTGAAAAATAAGAACAAACCAAATTCAAACCCAGATGATGGCAAGAAGCAATAAATTTCAGAGCAGAAGTTCATGAAATGGAAACAAGCAAACAAAAAACAGTACAAAGGATCAATGAAATAAGAGCTTATTCTTGAGATGATAAACAATATCAACAGTTCCTTGGCCCATATAACCAAAAGAAATCGACCAAACCTAATTATCAGAATCAGAAGTGAACAGAAAAACATTCCAACAGACACCAAAGAAATGGAGAATTTCATAAGAGAACACTTTAAAACTCTATCTTCTATTATGTTATAAAATCTTAAAATGGGTGAATGACAAATTCATCCAAACCCATAGCTAAACCTAAAAGAGCTCAACAGACCCATACCAAGTGAGAAGACAGAAAGTATAACAACAACAACAAAACACTTTCCAACCCAACAAATCCTGATGTATTTAAGTAGAATTCTACTAGCCTTTTAGAGAAGATTTACAACTAATATTCCTATTAAAGAAACCAGAAACATAAGGACCACTTCCAAACTTCTTCTATCAAGCCAATATTATTGATACCCAAAACAGAGAAATGTATATTACCAAAAATCCAACAAACAAAATACCTGCACACCATCATCCCTGATAAATGTAGGAGTGAAAATTCTAAATAAAGTATTTGTAAAATGAATACAGACTTATAATGAAAAGAATATTCACTATCACAAAGTTGGCTTTATTGTGGAGACACAGGGATAGTTCAGCATACACAATAATAAATTGCATAAATGACCTGAAAGACAAAAATCACATAATTAGATGCAGAAAAAGTTTGACAAAATATAATGCTACTTCATGGTAAAAGTCCTAGAAAAATTAGGACTGAAAGGAACAGAGCTAAACACAATAAAGAATACATCTGGCTTACTTATAGGTCACGTGGTAAATGGATAAAAACTTGGAACAATCCAATTAAAATCAGGAATGAGGCTGGACTGGCATTTATCCCCATTCCTTTTCAATATAGCTTTGAAGCACTAGCTGGAGCAATAAAGAGAAGGAAATTAAATGAATACACCCAGGAAAAGGAGATATTGAATTATCATTATTTACAGATGTTATGATGCTATGCGTAAGTGATGTCAAAAATTCCACCAGGAAACTTCTAGAAATCATCATTAATTTTAGCTATATATAAGGATACATAATCAACTTATAAAAATCAGTAGCCCTTTTATACACTACCAATAAATATGCTGAGAAATATATCATGGACATATACCCATTCACGATAAATTCAAAGAACATAAAATGTCTAGGAGTAAACCTACAGAAGGAGGTGCAAGTCCTCTGTAATGAAAACCGTAAGAAAGAAATGGAGGAAGACACTGCAAATGGAGAGGCCTCCATTATTGATAAATTCAATATTGTGAAAATAACCATTCTACCTAAAGCAATTTACAGATTCAATGTAATCCTAATCAAAATCCTAGCAACACTTCTCATTTGAAAAGGAAAAAAAATTCTAAAACTCATCTAGAAACCACAAATGACCCTGGACAGTCAAATCAATACTGAGAAAAGAGAACAATTGTGGAGATATTACTGTTTTAGATTCCAAGGTCTATGACCTAACTATAGCAATACCAAGGGTATACTGTTGCTGTTGGCTCCCTCTAGAAGCCAAAGGGAGTTTATATTGCTGAAGATACCAAATGCTTCAAATACAGGGTCTGAGAATCTGAGCTGGGTCTGCCCTGAAAGCCTCTTTCCTGAAGACTAACGTTCATAGTACTGGAAGTTGCTATGATAGCTACCTATGGAGATTTGCAATGGACAGTCCTACCCAGCTGTGACACCTATGGCCCACAATGACCAGCTTGGCATGATACCTCTAAAGGTGCAACAGTGGCAGTCATAACTTGGTGGTGACCAATAACTGTCAGATTGGACTTACGGCCTCATCACTAGGAAGAAAATCATGCCTAATACTGTAACCAAACTCACTACCTGTGGATAGTGACATTGTGGATCCTAAAGAAAAACCTAATACTGCTACTTCACCAAACCAGCACAATTACAGACGTTATACTTAATACTTGTCTGTTTACCCACAGATAAGTATAGCTCTCAAGCCTCAGCTTCATCAAATAAGCTGCTGCTTCTTCTTCTTCTTCTTCTTCTTCTTCTTCTTCTTCTTCTTCTTCTTCTTCTTCTTCTTCTTCTTCTTCTTCTTCCTCTTCCTCCTCCGCCTCCTCCTCCTCCTCCTTCTCCTCCTCCTGCTCCTCATTCTTCTTCCAGCNTTCTTCTTCTTCTTCCTCTTCCTCCTCCGCCTCCTCCTCCTCCTCCTTCTCCTCCTCCTGCTCCTCATTCTTCTTCCAGCAGACAGACACAATTTCAGATAGCCACAACTGGCCAACATCCAAAGAACAACTGACTGTGCAGTGCCCAGAGCCCAAGTAACTGACACTTCTTAATAGCCCACCCCTTATACCTAAGTCTCGTGGAATATTGCTAAAGAGGAGTCAAACAAGTGTAAGAACCAGAGGGCAAGACTGTGTCTTCTACCTATGACAGGGAAGCTACATGCATGAATTATCAACAATATGACTGCCTAAAGAAGACCTGAACAATGGCAATACCAATTGATATGCAACATGGATGGGGGAAATTTCACAGAGACCCTCCCCTTCATGAAAATTAACTAAGGATTGTGACAGAGAGAGAATTAATCTTTCCCAGAAATGAGCTGCCTAATTGGTTATCCAAAAACAGTGGTCTTCCCTAAATACATGTATATATAGGCAACACTAGATGGACTCAGCATTTTATTTATTATATAGTTACATATATTTATTATATATACATATATAGTGATAATAACTAAAGAAAAAAGATCATGAATTTGAGAGGTAGTGGGGGCATGACATGGGAAGGGGTTGAAAGCTAAAAGGGAAATTCACCCTTGGGGAAGGAATTTATGCATTTATATTTTGATTAAAAATAAAATAAATTAAAAATCTTAATATTCTATTATTCATCTGATTGATTGATTAATTATTTTATTGCTAGATGTTTAAGCAATTACTAATTTTATAGTGTTACAAATTTGCTGAGATGACATTTATGTATAAGACTGACATTTTATTATTTAAAATTATTTCTTTAAAGAGTCACATAATTAGAATTACTTACTCAAAGGGCATATTGTTAAAAGTTCTATGCATAATTACTGAATAAACCCATATATATTATGTATGTATATGTGTCTGTATCTATGTTTGTATAAGATGTTTGTGCCTGTGCATACGAGGGCATGTATGTGTGTGTGTGTTTGTGTACTAATCCTTGAAGGTTATGTATGTATGTTTACAAATGTTGTATGTAGACGTATTTCATCTGCTTTAGGCATATAGTACCTTATGAGTTGATTTTACTTACCTAGGATAGTATTTTCTCTTTTAAAATTGTGTTTTATTCACGTGTATAGGTGTTTTACCTTCACATGTGATTTTCAGTACTTGTATGTTAGGCATTCAGTGTATCAAATCCAGTGTATCAAATCCCTGGAACTGGAGTTGGTATAAGATGCTATATAGGGACTGAGAACCAAACCTGTGTCTTCTATATAGCAGCCAGTGCTCTTTGCCACTGAACCATCATTCCTGCCCCCATGGTAGCTTTTTTTGTAGCAATTTATCTTTATGTATTTAGTTTGAAGCTTAAATAAAAGGGGTTCTCTGAAAGGCCCACCTATCAGGAAGAAAGAACTTAAAACTTATGTGAATACATTTAAAAACTGTGTTAGTAATATCTGAGACTGTACAATATAGCTGTTTCACTAGAGCGCTGATCAACAGGTCCATTCTGCAGGAGTTGTACACAAGGGAGGTTAATTAGTGCTGAGGGTGTTAGGTAACGAAATGATGGATAGTAACAGCAAATATAACAAAACAGCAAAATTTATTTAATAGTTTGTGCTAAATATGTTTGGTGTTATTGTAGAACACTGTCCTCCAAGCAAACAGGCACCATTTCCATCAAGTCAGCTATGACAGCTTGCAGAAGACCATCACAAGCAGGTCTGTCGACTGCTGTCATTCACTCAGAAAAGGAGATCGGAGAATTACTGGACTCTCACCTGAGACCATTTGTATGCAATTCTGCTCTAATTGTGTGTGTCTTCAGCGCCTCTGGAGGTGCAAGAGTTTATAAATTATACAAAGCTAATGGAAGGGTAGGGGCAACTCCATCTGCAGAGCTACGAGGAGGCCATCACCCAGGCAAGATGGTGACTTTCCAGAGCTGCAGCTTTTGGGTCCCTGGCTGGCTGTCTGCATTTGTTTCTGGTGCTATGATAAACGCTATGACTGAAAGTAACCTTGGAGAAGAAAGGCTTTATTTCGGCTTACACTTCCAGATAATAGTTCATCACCAAGGGAATCCAGGGCAGGATCTCAAAGCAGAAACCTGTAGTCAAGAACCGAAATGTTGACCATAGAGGACTAATGCTTACTCTCTTGCTCTCTATGGCTCCCACTCAGCTAGCATTTTTTACTTATTTATTTTTTAACATAATTCTTTATTGATTCTTTTGGAATTTCACATCATGCAATCCCATTCCACTCACCTTCACCTTCCAATCCCTCCATATCTGTCCCTCACCTCTGCAACATCCTCCCCCAAGAAATGTCCCCTCAAATTAATTTAAAACAAAATAACAGAAACAAAAATAATCCACCTTACTACTCTATCTTTCCTACCTCTCCAACGCCTCTTCATTCATCCTAGTGACATTGGGAGCTGCAGTGTGCCATGCAATACACCCTTTTGTCCAGTAGCCCCTCCCTCAGTGGCTCACTGCAATGAGTCATTGGTCTGATTTGAGGCTGCTCATCTCTGACACACTACCATCACAGTATGCTCACTGGAACTCTCAGATACCCTGCTGCTGCCCCGAGTCATGAAGATCCGGCAGGAATTATTCCTTGGGACCAGTCCCTTCACAGGTCATAGATGGAATAGATGATAGGATGGGTCACAGGCCCAGGATGTGGGCCTGGATGGTAGCTGAGCTGGTCAGTTTGGGCCCCTGTGGCTGCCTCCCTCAGGCAAGGGGTAGTGGCAGGTCTCCTAGGCCCATGCCAATGGGGCCAATTCTCCCATTCTCATGGTGAGGAGTTGGACCATTTTTCCTGAGTGTGTTGGGGGGGGAGGGAGATGGGTGGGTGAGCTCTCCCATGAAAGGTGGGACCAACTCTCTTGCTTCAGTGTCCAGTGAGGGGTAGGACCGGCTATCCTAGGGTGGTGAAAGGTGGGGCCACGTGGCCCTCGGATTTCAACAGGCTTGGTTTCTATGACCACCTGTGGTAAAACAGGCCGTGAACATCAACACAGAACTCCCTGGGTAGATGACCCTGCAGCAGCCAGGGTCTGAGTCGACGTTCCTGACTACCATTGCCACAGTGGGCTGTGTGGATGCCTGGAGTGTGGTCAGCTACCCGAAAACATGTTGGTGTCTGAGGGACATACTGATCTGGGTGGCCTGTCCTGCCATCAGGGCCATGGTGACGTCTAGAACCAAGTTGCTGCCAAGCGCCATGTCTGGGTCAGGTAGTGTTCTTATAAAACCTGGGACCACTGGCCTGGGGTGGCATCACCAACATTGGGCCAGGCTCTCTCATGTCAGTCAACAGTCAAGACAATTCTCCACAAACATAACTGCAAGCCAGTCTGATCTAGACAATTCCTCAATTATGATATCAGAGAGGTTTCAAATATGCCAACACAATCACATATATACTTAGCAGCAGATCTGAAGGGTTAATTCTCCTGTAGTAGTGAGTGCTGCTCTCCAAAAAGAGCAGCAGCATCTGAAGTACCTGACAGATGTTCCTCATCTGTAATTATGTTTTTGAGTGCTCTTCTGTTCTGGAGAAAACAGTGAATCTGCAAATCACCCTCCATACTTGAAGGAAAAACTAGGGGTAAAAAAAAAATCAGTATTTAGTAGTCATCAAAAACTACCTGGATTTTACAAATGAACCAAAGCAGCAAAATTAACACACACCTGCATTTATATGATGTAAGTCTTCACAAAGCATCCATCTGTTCCTAGGTTCAATAATTTGCACAAATGATCACTGAAGGGTTAATATGAAAACAGTATTTAGCTTCTGATTTCTGCTAGGTGACAGAGAGTGGATGGACTTGTTCCCAAAGATTTCAAAGTCAGGACAAAAGGGTTGATAGTCCATGAAGACAGTAACAGTCAACAAAAACACTTTATAATTGATTTAAATCTGTTTTCTTGTTGCTAGAATCTTTCTGTCTCTACTAAGTAGCAAATCTAAGTTTCATCTGGATTATAAGATTGGGCATGACTTTTTGGTTCTTAATTTGTTTTGAGGGAGGTATTTTTTACAATAGGGATACGCATTATCTGATGTAGCAAAAGTACTAGTATACAGTATATCTTAGGGTTGGTGTAACAAGTTACTCCAAACCATGTAACTCAAAAAAGAAACAGGTATTTAGAAAGTCCTAGATGCCTCAACTCTCCAAGAGCTGGAGTTCTCAACAAAGAAGAACCTCAGTTAAGAAGATGCCTGGGTTCTCTCTCTCTCTCTCTCTCTCTCTCTCTCTCTCTCTCTCTCTCTCTCTCTCTCTCTCAAACCAGTCTTGTTCCCAGGTACCAGTCTCTGCCAGTTTCTCTGACTCTTCTCTTTCCTTTTCCAATAAACCTCCTATGTGAAAAAAAGAAAGGAAGGAAAAATATAGAAAGGAAGAAAGAAAGAAGGATGGAAAGAAAGAAGGAAAAAGAAAGAGAAAGAAAGATTCCTGGATAGATTGCTTGTTGGCAAGTCTGTGGAGGCATTTTTTGATTATATATTGATGTGAAACAGTCAAGTTCATGGTGAGAGGGACCACTTTTGGGTATATTGCCCTAGGTTGTAGAAGAGAATGGACAGAGCAAGCCATGGAGAACAAGCCAATAAGCATCACTCCTCCATGGCCTTTGCTTAAGTTCCTGCCTCCAGGTTACTTTCTTGAGTTTTGGCTCTGTCTTCCCTTCATGATAGGCTGTAAAACTGTAAGCTGAATGAACACTCTTCTCCACAAGTTTCTTTTGGTTATGGTCTTTTGCAGCAATAAAAAGTAAAGTGTTCTTTGTTATATTTGGATGATCACATTTCTGTCCCCTCTTCCATATATACCCATCATCTTCTCTTGCCTTTTTTGTTAGCAGTGGGACTGAAGGTCTAATCTATATCACAAGATAGTTCTACAATCTCAGATTCATTAATCAATCCCTTTTGCAAAACCTCATTTCCCAGATATAGTAAAATGTACAAATTCCAGGGATTTTAATTTGATATGTATATGTTGCCATTATTAAACCTACTGTAGCTAACCTAACATTGATTCACACCCATTAGGCAGCATTAAATGGACTCAATAGGTTAAAATAAGAACAACAATAATAGCAACAACAACAATAATATTAAAGAGGACTTCAAGTTGGCAAGAAAATGAGTTTGGGAGAATTGAAGAGACAGATAGTAATAGTTAGCTCCAAAATACATTTTATACATGTATGGAATTTCAAAAAAATAATAAAAATTATTGTGTAAAAAAGACAAAGATACATCTAAAACCATAGGGCTCAGCTATACAGAAAGTCTTCATTATGACCCAAAGTACCATATCTACAACCTGGGTGACAGTGTTAAGTGTCATTGCCCCGAGATAATTCTTGTGTGTAGTGGGAATCCACAACAAACAGTGAGAAGCCAGAGGCACTGGATTCCTAGAAACTGAAATGATGCAGCAGTAGCAGCCACTGTTCTGGCTGCTTCATTGAGATATGATGGTGCCATGGATATCCACAATGAAAATGTGTCTTTAAGGCAAGTTGATGGCACATGATTAAAATTATGAGCCACTGGATGCAAAACCATCAGCTGGGAAAACACGTGTTTGAGAGGCTGGGCTTATGCCTCTCGGTTTCCCTCACCATGTCCCACCATCCATCCACAGCCCCCTGCTCCACAACATAACTAATTCAATCCAAAAATATAGATGCATAACTCAGACTTTTCTTGCTGATAAAATCTGTGGTTGTATCCAAAGAATCACTTGACCATAGAGTTATCAGTGGCCTGGCTCAGGCTTATCAATATTATCTCTCCCACACTGAGTCATGTGGCTCCTTCCTAAAATACTTTTCCTTATCGCTTTCCCTAGAGCAAACATGCATTTGCCTGCAGAGAACAAAGCATTTCTTCACTAGCATAAATGCCCAGGAAAACCAAACCAACATGTAAGATGAAAGTACAGATTTATTGAATTTTAGAACAACTGCTTCAGTGCTTTTAAGTCTTAGAAACATGTTAGTTAATCATACTATTGTTATCTTGCTTTGAACCTAAGTAATATTTTTGAATAACGAGTTAGGTGTACAGAGGGCACCTTCTGCAGTGTCTATGATCCCTCTGCAGCTGTGAGACTGCCTCCTGGTTGCCTTTTGACACCCATAGTTCTCTAGAACAGCTTATGTAAACAAGTGGCGTTGCTTACCTCTGGTAGAGGGTTGTAGAACCCACAGAGTCATCAGGCACTGTTGTGACTTGAGGCTGGTCCAGTAGCTTGTGTGCTCTTCCTTTGTGATTCCCTAATGGCAATTTTTTTAACTGATTAAACTTGCATCCCCCCATATGAGGAGTATTAAACATATTTGGCATGCGTGACTTTACTAAAAAGAAATAGTTATGGGAGCAGATGTGGATGCTTTGTTGTATTCTGCTATCCTTATTCCCAGAGACTCACTAAAGAAACCTTCCTGTACCAAATAAGGAGATGCTATGCTTTAGTTAGATCCCGAAGGAGATTTCATTTTCCTAGTTTTCGGCACAGTGTCATCAGGAGGACAGATAGCACCGTGTCCATAAAACTACTTACATCTTCCCATGTCTAATCTTCTAAGGCTGTATTTGTGCCAACAAAAAAAGATGACAAGTTGATAATGACAATCAGCTGGAATATTCAAAATCCTCATGGACTCTTTCTCCTTATGTCTGCATTGTACCCAGGTCAAGAACACGAGCATTTTATCATAGTGGAAAGTAAGACTTTTGAGATAGCACAATGTAGGCTCTGTCATCAGATTATTTAGTTGTTTTTGTACAAGTCCCTTTACCTACATCTGTGTCTTCATCTAAGAAAACAAGAGACAAACGTGCCAATAGGGTCTCCGTACAGAACAGATGAGCAGGGCATGCAAGTGTCCCTTCGTGACAAGCATATTTCTTATGCCATCATCTCGTACTCACTCTGACTTCCCTCACACATGCTGGCAAAAGCACTGACCCTTGACATGTCACTTGTCTCTTCTCACTTAGAGTATGTACTTAAAGAGTTGTTTTCGTCATTCTGTGGTTTGGGCCTGCATGCTGATCTGTCTCCTCATGTTGTTTTGCTGTTGTTGCTCCTGGGGTCCTCAGGAGATGGGATCGTTGGCAGCCGTTCACTTTAGAATGGTGATTTATTGATCAATGGATGAATATTGGTGAAAAAATAACTTCAATGGTTTCTGGAAAAGGCTCTTTGTATAAAAAAGTAGATGTTTTCTACCTCTCAGACTGGATTCCCAAATTCTTGGCTGAAATCACTCTGTGGGAAGAGGCCTAAGTCCAGTGAGAAAGATGATACATTTACAACCTCCTGACCTGTTCTTAGAATGAATAAAATCGCTTTTCCCACAGGGAAACTGGAGAATGCTTAAGAATGGTTTGTTCAAAGTGAAGACAGCACAGGCAGTCACCCCATGGGCCACCTCTTGGCAAGTTTTTCCTTACAGGGCTCTGCAGGCCCCTCTGCTGGGGGGAAAAAGAGTTTCTTTACTTTCACCATAGTTTGTAGCAACTGGTTCTGGGATAATTTAATTGGAGATCCTACTGCTAAGGAGAATTGAATTAAGGTTGCAAGTCTGGACTTTTAATATCTTGACTTTAAAGTTCATAAATCACCTTTATATTTACTGGGTTCGATTGTACTTCCTATTTTATTTAATAGTTGTTATACTTTTTACTTTCTGCATTAATTAATCTTGAGAAAGATTGAAGCATCAAATTAGGCCTCAAAAATGTAGCTTAGAGAGAACAATCTGGAACTCCTCTGGTCTGACAGTATTGAAGATTGTGTTAGAGAATCTGCTGGTCCAGGAAGACTTAGAAGGCAGCATGTATTGACACCAATATTGGCTCTAGCTACTGCTTTAGAGATTGAACTTCACGGGATGAAAGAAACAGAGGCAGGGGCTGTTTGTTGATGTAGCTCAGTGGTTAGAGCATCCACTTGGGCTTTAATCCCAACAGAAGAGTCGGTCAGTCGTTCAACAATCAATCAAATGGCAGAACAAAAATCTGGAGGCCCATATTAGATGAAATGTCAAGTAGATAATTCAAGTTAAAGTTTGCACATATCAAAGTCACCATCTGTAAATGAAAGTAAAATTTAAAACCTACATTGAACACTAAAGAAGGAAACAGTAGGGAGTCTGGTCTTTTTCTCTTGTAGGAAAGATATAAACAGAAAATTTCCCATGAGATGGCCTTGCTCTCAATCAACTGTTCTGAATACAGCAATTAACTCAGTTTGGGACTCAAAAATACCCAAATAGAAATTTAAATACATTGTGATTCTGTTTTGATGGTGCCCCAAGTACTTGTAGAAAAGAAAATAGTGCAGAGTGTCCCAGGGAAAATCACAACTACATGCCAATACAAATGTAAACAGATTAGACACAGTGAGAGAGGATCTGCAGCTGGGGCATGGACCTCCATGAATGCATTAGATTTCAGAGGCAGAGATGCAGGGCATATAGAATTGTCCAATTTATGCATGTCTGACATAGGTCTAATGGGAAGTTCCTGGAGAACCTAGAGAAAACAATGGAGACTTTTGAACATGATTAGGAATTCCATAGCTTTTAAACAGAAACTTAGTCACATTTAAGAAGTCAGTGAGACTAAATAGATTAAGTAACAATTAAAGAGATAAGAAAAAAAGTTCAAGTATAGGCTGATGGTGGTAAAATGTAATAAGCCTAAACTGCAAAGGGTTTGAATCAATAGAAAAATGAATATATCAATGCAAAAGGCAGTGATAACTAGTGGAACTGGAGTTCCTGACAGCAACGCCGGAAGTCAAAAAACTGAAATAACATCTATGTGGCATGAGTAACTACCTGTCCACTTAGAAAGGTGTAGCCAGCACAGCTCTCTCCCGAAAAAGCAAGGACTTTGAGGAACAAAATCAATATTATTATGAACGAATTACTAAGGAGGCCCTAGAGAATATTCTTTCTGAAAAAGGAAAACAATCATGGAATGCCTAGAATATAAATCAAAATTGAAGTTGAGCCATAATTATGTAAACGTGTAGCAAGTAAAGGTCATCAATTCAGAAGATTAGTGATAAGGTGCAATTTCTTATTAAAAAGAAACAGATCCATGAGTACAGCAATGTATAACTGAGGTCCCGAAGGTCAGCAGGGATGAGGCTACCACAGGTGCCTCCATCTTCTCAGAAACCATAATCATCCAATAGCTATAGCACAGAATACTTGCTCAAGGAAAGTTCACGGTTCACAATGACTCACACTTGTTAACTTTCAATGACATCCCCTTCTCTCTATTTCTCTTTCTCTCTGTGTATGTATGTGTGTATGTGTGTGTTTGTGTGTGTATGTGTGTGTTTGTGTGTGTGTGTGTGAAAGAAAGAGATAGAGAAATATGGTGAAATCAAACCCAAGGCTTATTGCATAAGAGTCGGTTGTTGTACCAGCAAAGTCCCCTGCCCCATGCACACCCTTCAGTGCCCATCAAGTGGATTTTTGGATGACTATTGTTATGCACAAAAAGCCAATGCCAAGATGAAACCAATTAAATCCATATAAAACAAGAACTAACCGATGGGGTCTCTGTTTTTGTTCTAGGATTCAAGCGGTTAAACTGTAACCCATGTGACTACGCTATTAGAAACAATGTGGTCATTTATGAAAAATTAAAATACCATTTTTCTTTTCATTTATGTCTATTGCTATTGCTTTTTTCAAACAACTGTGAAGCTATTAAGTTGTTTTCACTTTATTACTTAATAAACAAAACAAAATTACTTTACAAATGAAATTAAATGTTTTCCTTTTTGCCTAAAGATATTGCGAAAAAATTCCCAAGACACTAAGAATACCAGGAATCAAAATTTCTGAGCTCATCTGGCATTTAAGTTAGGGGGGACTGGTGAGCTATGCACCGATCAGTTTCTATTTTGATAAGTCTGTGTGATGGCTAGTACCAGTTTTCAACTTGACACAATATCCCTGGGAAGGGAGTCCCAGTAAGCAGTCGTCTAGATTGAGCAGGCCATGGGCATTCCCTCTTTCTTGCAGGAGGATAGCTGGATCATGATAATTGAGGTGGGAAGATTTCACCACTGTGACTGTCAATACTCCCCAAGGAAAGACTCCTTTATTCCATAGGGGTGCAAAAGGGAGCTGAGTGCCAGCATGCATGCATTCATCAACAGCTTTCTGCTCCTGACTGCACATGTAATGTGACTGACTGCTTTCAGGTCAAGCTGCCTTGATTTCCCCTCATGATAGACTATAACCTGGAGTTCTAAGTTCAGTAAACTCATTTTCCCAAAAGGTTCTTTTGTTGAGATTTATTGTCTCAGAAACAAGAAGAGACCCTAAGTCAGATTAGAATTTCTCAAGGGAAAGATTAATAAAAGGAGGAAATATTTATCTTTCAAAGTAGAAAAGGTGGAAATCAATGTCAAGCATGTTAAATTTTATGGTAGAAAAAGGCATTAAATGAAATATTAAAACAAGTTAAAACTGATCAATAATGGCAATTCATGTAACTTCTATAAAATACTCCAATTGAAGGATACAGATATTATCAAATAAATACCTGAAACTTCTGATTTCAATACATGACTAGAGATTAAAATTTAGAATACTACATGGTCACAAAAATAATATATTACAAAAATACAAGCCACATTAAGCTAGTGTGGTTTTAGTAAGTTCACACCCGCAGCTTTAAAACAGAGTGGAGCAGGGGTGGCACACACCTTTAATCCCAGCACTTGGGAGGCAGAGGCAGGTGCATCTCTGTGAGCTCAAGGCCAGCCTGGTCTGCAAAGCTAGTCCCAGGACAGCTAGAACTATTTCATAGAAAAACCCTGGCTCTAATACAGGAGCAGAAGCAGCAACAAAAACAGTTCTCAGAGCTTCCCAAAGTACATTATTATACAAATTACATTTTAATAATAAAGCTTTAATTAATTAGAACTTGGAATCTGATGAGTAATGAGTGATAATTTAAAGACAATGTATTTGACAGCTTTATGGAATGGTATACATCCTGTAACATTGGGGTTTAGAAACAGTTAAATTACATTTTTAAAAACTGTGTGTGCATGGAAAATAGAGCCTATCCTGCATGTGTGGAGGTTACAGATCAGCTCAAATACATGGCTGGTTTCCCTTCTGTCATGTGGGACACAGGAAACTCCTTAGGCTCTGAGCAGCCTGGTGCACTGAAAGACCCTTTTTCAGAAGCAAAATTGAATTTATTGTGAACTGTGGTTGAGCTTTGCTTCAGTTACTCAAGGTCATTTAGAAACCAATCTAAAAATGCATTTTTCTCCACAACTTCCCATTCACAGTGAAACAACAGCATGCCAAACAATGAGTACTAAAACTATTGTTTTAATGTTTTTATTGGTATACATTTGTTGAGTAGAGTATTATGTTTCATAAAGTCAGTTACTTCTCTGTTTGTATTTCGACATATTCTCCCTTTTTATTACTTAAAATAATTTTTAAATTTAAATATATTTTGGTCACATTCTTCCTCTACCAAAGTTTTTTCAGATCCTGTCTCCCTCCCTACCCACCCAACTGTAAGTTCTTTTTTAAAAACAAAACCCTAACACAGCCATACCCCCCCAAAAAAGCAAAATAAAACCACCCTCCCCAAAACCCCACTAAACTTTAATCAAAAGCACACACCTACCCCAAACTGTGGAGTCCTTTATATGGTGGTACTTACTAGTCCTGGCATCAGGCCTGTTCTAGTGTGGTTCATATGCCCAGTGTCACTCTATTGGAGAAAACTGATTTTCCCTCTCTCAGCAGGTTTAAATGACAGTTCACTTGTTAACCTTTATCTTAGTGGCTAGGTTTTCTTTCATTCATTATTTTTGAAAAAAAATACAACATCCCTTCATGATAAAGGTCTCAGAGAGAGCAGGGATACAAGGAACATACCTAAACATAATAAAGGCAATATACAGCCAGCCAACAGCCAACATCAAACTAATTATGGAGAGAAACTCAAAGCGATCCCACTGAAATTAGAAACAAGACAAGGTTATCCACTCTCTCCATATCTATTCATTGTAGTACTTGAGGTTCTAGCTAGAGCAATAAGAAAACAAAGAAATCAATGGTATACAAATCAGAAAAGAAGTCAAACTTTCACTATTTGCTGATGCTATGATAGTTTACATAGTAACCAAAAATATTCTACCAAGGAACTACTTGAACACTACTTGAACTACTCATGAACACTTTCAGTAATATAGCAGGATACAAGGTTAACTAAAAAAA
>JAQHUG010000030.1:826062-853294 GCA_028555095.1 Dicrostonyx torquatus
ACTTCTGGTAGGTTGATCATAATCTAGTAAATGGCTTTGCACCCTGGAGTATTTGAACAGAACAAATAGAAGCTGATGAATTGTAAAATAATGATAATGGGGCACAAGATGTAGGGGTTGGAGGTGGGGAGGTATCCAGAAAGAGTTGGGTGAATGTGATATGAATGTATTTTTGAGGGAAAAAATAGAGTTTTAGGTTGAGATTCTTTTGTTTTCCTTGCTTATTGCCTTTTTTTTTGCTTGTTTGTTTTGCTTTTAGTTCAGTCTCACTGCTGAAAAAGCTATCTTTTCTCTGCTTTATTTGTTTTTTAGACAAGAATGGTTTAGACATGCCCAATTTATTCCTTTCATTTCAGTGTTTGTTCTTTTGCTAATACCATTTTCTCCTAGCTCCCCAGTGTAGAACATCTGTATAATATTCAAGGTATTTTAATATCAGATATATTCAGTCTCATTTTATTGTTACTTTCAAAACTGTTAAATCTGGTTTGAGTCTAGAATTTTCATGTAAATTTTTGAACAAGAACAATTTTTCGCCACAAAATGTGAGTCATCACAAAAACCACACCAAACTCTACAATTTGGGATACCTATGCCTATGCTATGTTGAGCATCCTGGCCATTAGAATGGTGTGTTTGTTTCTGTATGTGTTGAAAGCATCTGTGATTTATTGTATCACTACTTTGTAGATTCCAGCTTATAGACTTTGTGTTTTGCTGTGGTAAATTCTCAGTTTTTAATCTCTTTGTAATGATAATTAGTTTTAGTGTGTTTGTTCATGATCTTTTCTACCCATCTTTCTTTTATTTATTCATTTTCTAGTTTTTTTTCCTTTGCTGTATTTTGTTTTTTGTTTGTTTGTTTGTTGAGGGTCTTGTTATCTATTCCGGAAAGGCAGGACTTTCTCCATCTTTCTTTCTCAGGCTTTCACATGCTGGTATCATAGGACACACCAATACCATTCTCAAGCAGATACACTGTTTATCAAGTCGAAACTATTGCCTTCCATCACTAATTTTTCTGTCAGCTGCTATTGAATTGATCAATTTTTATGCATTTCTAAGGAAACTCAGGAGACAATTTTTTGTCATCTAAGTCTATGGAAGAAATTTAAGATATATAGCAAAAACTGTAGAACACATAAACAAATTTAGAATGTTGGAATAAAGAATGTTGTTTATCCAAATACAACATAAAATGAATATGTAATAAAGCCATATTTTCATTTCTATTATTTTATGTTACAAGAAAGAATTCATAGCCAGAATATTTAAAATTTGAAAAATCAATATTAAAAATCAGCTAAGGCATTGAGAAATGGCACAAGTGAATTAGATAAATATTTAATTATAAATAGTACTTAAATGATTATTAAACTGAGAAAATATGTTCATTGTCTTAGGAAACCAACGAAATGCAAGTTAAAGCTTCAATGAGATAAACTGGTCAAAGCTAAATACTCAAATTCCTGGTTTTGCCAAGGAACGTGGAACAAGTGAAAACAATACATTCACAAACTATTTAGAAAGCACTTGGTTCTTACCTGGTAATACACACACATCTGTTATCAATTCTTTAGGTATATGTTTTAGAGAAATAGTTTCATAAAAAAGTATGTTAATAGTTGCATTTTTAGTCACAGTAAAATAATTGTAGAGCACACAAGGAAAGAGTAGGTAAATAAATTGGGGTGTATTTGCAGGGGCATGGGGGATCTTACCAGTGAGGACACCACCGAAGAAAATGAATTTCATTTCAACAACAATTAACTTCATATACATCCTCAGATGACTGGGGGCCCAAGAGCTTAGTACCCTTTCATTACTGGATGCCTATAAGCAACCCTAAGGAAACTAACTGGGATATAAGAAAGGAAAAAAATGATACAAAAGCATAAAAAGAGAAGAGGGTCTAGTTGGGCAAAAAAGATCAGCAGAATTGAAAGGAAGAAAATAATCAAAAGAAACAAGATGAATATGATAAAAATCAATTGTGTAGTATATGTAAAAAATGTCACAATGAAACAAATTAGGTATAATATATACCAGTAAAAATTACAAAATCATGGTGTATTTATACAATACCATACTTTACATTGATGGCCCAGGTTAGCCCACAGCCTTGTGGTCCAAAGCAGTTGCATCATGGACATAATTTGCAGAGATCAAGCAAGTCGGAGAATACATGTGCATGATTTCACTGAGATAAATGTAAGTTAATTAAATATTTAATTTTTGGTAGTATGCACACACACATACACACACACACACATATATATAGCATAAAAATAAGAGAATGAGTAATAAAATTCAGTAGAGTGATTATTTGGTATTTGATCATGGTTTGAGAATACTTGGGAGATTAATCCTATTGAAAATATTTCATTCTTGTGGTGGTGTTGAGTGCATATGTGCTCATTATCAGTAATCTTGAGCTATATTAAGTCTTTGCATGACTTAAGTAGTGATATATATATATGAATGTTCTAACTACATGTATGTATGTGCACTACATTTGTATCTAGTATTGTGAAAGCTGGAAGAAGGCATTAGATTCCCTGGATCTAGAATTGTAGAAAGTTTTGTGAGCTGCTATGTGGATTCTGAGAATTGTACCAGTGCCCTCTATAGAAGAAGCATGAATTCATAACTGATAAGCCAGCTCTTCAGCCCCTGAATTATGAGTTTTTGAAATTGAAGAGTTAGAGGCTTGTGTATATTAAGTTGAAAATAAATTTTAGTTATAGAAATTGAGTTAAAAGGGAGGTTGAATGTGATCAAAGCATGTTTTGTGAAACTCTGACTGAACTAATAAAAATTTGAAAATAATAGTGAAACTAAGAAAAGAAAAGAACAAAAAAGAAATAAAGAGAAATTGAGTCAAAGGAGTAAGAGAGCTCCAAATACCAGCTTTTAAATCTGATCTCCTTTAGCTAGGTAAAGGCGAGAGCTTTCCTTGATATTTGTTTCATGATTTCATGTTATTTCTGTTTTTTTTTTCTGTGAGAAGTTTTTATAAACAGTTGAGCTACCTTGTTGATTGTATCTAAGTTTTACCCTTGCTTTTAGAGCTTCTCAAATGCTGTTTCAAAATTATTCTTCTGTTACACTAAGAATTATTAATTTGCTACAGTTTACATATGTTGAAATCCCTTTATATGAAATTCAAAATGATTCAAAAATGAAAGTTTTGGAGTGCTTTGATTCCACAAATGGGAAATTTCATCTGAAATTATGGGTTGGATCATAATATAAGGAGCATATAATTGTGTTCTTTGGTTTTGGTGGATATATTTTACATCACAAATGGGGTATCCCTTCTTGGTAATTTTGTAGCTAATTCTTATGTTTTCTAGTTAACTATGACTATGTCCCTTCAATGGCTTCTCAGCATGGGCCCTGGAATGTCTTCCCATGTTTGCACCACAGCATTGACAACAGCCAGAAGTGCTAACTAAATCATTGCAAAGCAACAGTGGAAATAAGTAACTGAGATTCTAAAAGTACATATATTGTAGAAGAACTTTGTGTCTAGGGAACTCTAGAGTTAAATAGCCCCACCAAATAATAAAAACCAAAAGAAACTTCTGATATTTATTCAGTTAATCCGATTTAATTGAAGCAACTCAATAGATATTTGTTGGACATCTATCAAATACATAATCAAACAGATATTGTTACATAACAGTAAGCACTTAAACCTACCTACTGGTAGGTACATTTACCTGGGATTCTACATGCAGGGTTGTAAGTTTCTGGAAGGTGCTTTTCTACAGCCTCAGTTTTCCTTAGCACTTTATATCTGGCACATTAGTGTTTGAATTCAGGCATGGGGCACATGTCTTTGAATGAGCTCTTTGGAGGCAGAAACAAGAGAATCTTTGTTAGTTTGAGGCTGACCTGGTGTACATAGTCTCCATTCATAACAGCCAGAACTACATAATAATACCTGTCTCAGAAACAAAACAGAAACATCAGTATGTGTACTCATTATCAGTTAATACCCATTCCTGATGGTGTATTTAATATGTGTGTTGCACAGACAAATGTATGTACCCACATCCACACAGCATGTTCTTATTGGAGCCAGAGGGTGAACCCTGTGTGCTGCCTGTAGTAGAAACAGTTGCCATTTTCTATGAACTTACCTGTAACAGGGCCATGAGCATCATCTCAGGTGATCCCTACAGATGCCCCAGAGATATTCCTATCCTTTTATACTAGTGAGGATTCTGGGCCTCGGAGTTCTTAAGTGCTCCACCCCAGATCACTGACTGGATCTGTTCTCCTCACATTCTGAATTAGTCTGGGAGCAATTTCTTCCCTCTGCACCACTTTCAAGATGTTATGCCAGAGTATTTTTTGCTGCCTATGAGGGAGCAGTTTAATTTACTAACTATGTGTGCTTCCTGGTGCTGTGCAATCCCTTTAGCGTCATTGGACCACTCAACTGACTGGTTTTATGGAATTAACTACATCGGATGGTTATTCTCATGGTAAATCAAATTATGCTTCTCCATATTTTTGACTGATTATCCACCTACCAAAAATCTCTTAAGTGATTAGGGTTAGTCATACCTAACTACAGTCTGAGGTCAGGCAACTACTGGTTGTGAAAGATTGGGTTAGTACTCAACTGCTTTAAGCTTCCATTATCTTATCATTTTAAAGAAGTTACTACTTCTGTTCTGATCTTACCAACCAGAAGATATAATGAAATCTCTGTTTGGTTCTTAATGGGATGAGTGATCTTTAATGAGTTTTGCTATAGCTGATAATATTGTATTTATTATAGTTGTTATTAGTTTTAATATTTAATTTCAGTGTCGTCTGTGTTGAATGACCTTCATTGACCTCTTTGAACTGAGTCACTTAGTTCTAAAACAAATGTTAAATATTTATTTCTCATTGGATATAGCTTTTCTCTTGTGGCACATATTTTATGTTCTAGATTGACTCAAGTCTTTTGTTTTCTGTCCCTTCTTTTACAGTTACAGACAATTTTGGTACAAATTCATTCATCAATACTGCCTGCTCCTACCTTGGGCCTAATGTATCAGAGTTGTGTGGAGTTTGTTGAATTATGTAAATTTATCTGTTGAGGACTCACAGTAAATTGCATAGATTCATCTTCTTCCAGGCATTATCGCTAATGCCCTTGTTTGTATTACCTCAGTTTTGATACATGTAAAGAAAATGTAGCCTTGAAGTGGTTTTCTTACTTTCTATAATTTTGCAGTGTATAGGTGTGTGTGTGTGTGTGTGTGTGTGTGTGTGTGTCTATATGCCTGTGCGTGGTCTGGGGATTGAACCTAAGGTCTTGTACATAACACATTACCACTTAGCAGTATCCCAAGCCCCTCCCCGACCTTTTAAATTTTTAAACAGAGTTTTACTAACTTGTCCAGGCTGGTCTTGAACTCAGGCTGTAGTACATACAGGACTTGAATTTGGAATTCTCCTGCCTCAGTATCCCAAGCAAGTAGGATTACAGGCCTGTGCTTGTAATACTGAGGGTATCAGTTTTTTTTTATTTTTATGCTTTTTTGTTTGTTTATCTATTGCTGCATTATAGACTTTTTTCTTCGTCTTCCATAGGACTTTATAAAAAGACTTACTTTAAACTTTATTTCTCACACCACTCTAAGGTATACATTTATCATCCCATCATTAATACATTATCATTTGACTATCATTAGGCTGTCACTCTATAAAACCCTTGAGAAAGAAAGAAAGTCCTTATTCTAAGTAGACCTGATACTTTCCTAAAGAGGTTAGAACACTATCTAAAATTCTATTCTTGGCAAGAATAGGCTTTTGAAACATCAAGAAGAAATAAAATTTAGAGGAGCTACCAAACAATGAAAGGAGTAGGAAGAATAAAATAAGGAAAATATGGGAGAAAACAGTCGAATCTAAACACATTGCCAAAGGTCAAACTCACATAAGAGTTCCAGGGAAGGTTTTGTCTTGATTTTGAAATAATTTAGTATGCAATAAGAAGGATCTGAATAATCAGATTGAAGTTAAAGTCATGAAATACTCCTGAAGAAAAGCTGTAGTTTGAAGTCCCTGATTGGGACTGGCAAGAAAACTCTAGTTAAAGGCATGCTGCTCTTTCATAGGACCCACGTTGGCTCCCAACACCCCCATCAGACTGCTTATATCTGTTTGTTACTCCAACTCCAATAAATTTAATCCTATTTCTTCTGACCTAAATGGGCTCTAACTCTCATGTACACCCTGTACCACAGTATACACATAAGTTTTTAAAATATCTGTTAAGGTCCCTGAAGTTTCTCTAGTCTGTTTTTAGTAGCAATAGAACTGAACATTTTTATTCAAATTTTTGCATTCAAATTCTAGGTACTGATGTCTTGGCTAGATGAGAAAAGGAAAGGGGACATCTGTTAATCCTTTGCAAAGAAATGCTTGATAAGAGGTGGTAGGGTCCATGCCTCAGTTTCCAGTGAAGCTTTGACAAGACAACACGCTGAAGTGGGTAGGTAAGAGTTATGTCAGGATACAGTCTTCTGACTTCTGAAATATTTGAAAATGATATTGGGCAAAGCTCCACAAGCAAGGTTGGAAAATGACCCAAGACTCCAGGTCACTGGGCAGTTTTCCAGGGACAGTCCTATCTCTGGGGTGATGACACCTGAGCTATGAGAAAAGCCTGTGGAATATTCTCAACTCCATGCTGTACATTAAAGAGGAGTCTCTGCCAAGCGAGGGGGTAGAGTCAGCCCTTTCTACAGATGGGAGCTCAGTCCAGCCCATTTGCCTCATTGTACAAACGTCACAGCAAATGACAATGAGAATGACAGTTAGCTTCCTGTGCCTGACATCAAACACATTTGTGTTTTTGCTTAAAGCTAAGTATTGATCAGGTAAAAAACTCAAGCAGGAAATATTACTGCAGACAGCAATCAGGCTAGAGGTGAAGGAAGTGTGATCCCTAAGGCAGCTTCTGTGGAAAATTCACGAAACTTTGACATATGTCCCTTGACCTTTACCAACTACCCTTTCACGTTTGACACTTAACATTTGCTACATGATTAAAATTCAGCGTTAATTAATTTCAACGCTATCAGTTCGGTTATATTTAGCTAAGAACACTCACTTTTGTCTTTTGTGAGTAGCACTGCAGCGCTATTACAAAGAGGTAGTCAGGAGGGCAACAGGGATACGAGAAGAGAAGAATGATTCAGTGTGCGGATAATTGTTTCAAGTGAAATTTAGCTTGGTATTTTTGGTCCTGTCCTCAGCAGAACTGAGATTTAGCACCTCCGGCTGGCATTTAGCCCCCACCCCCATGGAGAAGGAGGCTGTGCTGGGTGGATGCTGAGAATGAGCCACACCAGAATTAAATTATAGCACAGTTCTAACACTGGCAAGGGTTTTCTCTGGCCAGCTCTTGTGTACAAACCTGGTGATGCCAAAAGAAAAGCAAGGCATTGCTATCAAGGCTCTCCATATGGTGTGGTGCTGCCCTGATTGGTGGGAGTTGAATGCTTGCTAGAGAGTTGCTTTCCTAATCAGTGGCCATTCCTCACATAACTGGGGCAGATGCCAGAATACTTAAGCACAACACAGTAGGACGTCTAACCTTAAAAGGTTACCCATGAAGTTTTCTTTTTGATGACTTCTGTCATAGTATGACCAAAAACCTTATTAGAAATATATACCCCCATCTCATTTTCTTATTTTCCTGAGGTTTTTTTTTTCAAGGAAGAATATGTTTTTATCAGCTCCTTTGCTTCTTTACCTTATAAATGTATCTTTACCTTATAAATGCATTGTCCTGACAATGTGGTTCACTAAATCGGAACCCCAAAATGCTATAGAACCATTATCACTATTGTTCTTGTGTGAACTCGAAGTCCTTAAGTGTACTGCGCCACTGGCATGCTTCTGTCATGTGTCTACCCTGTTGACAGTGAAGGAGAAACCGTTTACGTTCAACTTGCTGAAATTCCAACAATTCATGTTGGATTGATTGAGATAGGATTCTTGTGGTAGCCCCTAGTTGTTTAAAACAAAACAAAACTTTGTAGGATTTTGTTTCTGTGTCAGAAAATTTTCATCTACAGGAATTCAACATTTATGTTACAGATTCTGGCCCCAAGGCATCATGGCATCCTCTATTAATAGGTTAAGCAATTTGAGAGTATCTAGCAGATTTTTGGATTCTTGAACAATAACAATAACAACAACAAAATTTTAACCTCCTGGTCAAATAAAAAAGCACTCAAGTATATGTCCCTGATGAGATACTGGGTAGTTACTGACCTTAGGAATTACCTTAAGCTATGTTTACATTTTTTCCTAAGGGAACACTGAAAAGCTGATCTTGGTCAAAGCACAGAAGAACCTACTAAGCCCTCTAGCATGAGGTTTTTTTTTTCTCTTTCTGTGTTTCTTTATCAGAGTCTTATTCTTAATATAGTCTTACCATCCTTGAAAACATCACTGGGTTAACCTCCCTGTTCAAGTCCCTAACCTGCGCCTCCTCTAGACTCTCTCATTTAGCTCTGCCCCTTGCTTGTCTTGACATTCTTGTATCCTTCACCTCAGTCAGTGACTTGCCCCTTGAATGGTCTGATTTACCTTTCACATTGGAATGATCTCTTAAGTTCCACTGAATACGTTGACAAGAGTGTGGGCTCCTTTGGTCCAGATCCAGATCCCACCTCACTCCCTTCTCTGCTTTAATTGTTTTTGGTCAGGTCCTGCCAGGATTTAACACACACACACACACACACACACACACACACACACACACACACACACACACACGGTGACTTTTAACAATAGAGCAGAAGACTTAGATGAAAGGGGGGAGATGATCAACTATTTTTAAAATAAAGGAAATAAAGGGAGATTTTGTACAAATGTATTTTCCAGTTCATGAGTCTCTTAGCCATTTTTGGCCTCAATTGACATATATGACATTAAGAAATATTTACTTCAAACATTTATTTTCAAATGACAGATAAAGATCTCTGTTTTGGCCAGGCAGTGGTGGCACACGCCTTTAATCCCAGCACTCAGGAGGCAGAGGCAGGTGGATCTTTGTGAGTTCGAGACCAGCCTGGTCTACAAGAGCTAGTTCCAGCGCAGACTCCAAAGCCACAGAGAAACCCTGTCTCGAAAAACCAAAAAAAAAAATCTCTGTTTTGTAATATCTTTTTTAAGTTTTGACTAAGTAGTTTACTAAGTAATGTCGATTGTCCACATAGCTTGAGATTGAAGATAGTTTCTTTCTGGTTTCAGGTATTGCACAATGGCCTCGTTATGGAGATGGATCACCCCACTGCAGGGAAGATTTCAGTCCCAGGTATGAACTTGTTTGTTATTTTCCTTAGCACCTTCATTCTTCAATTGTGCTTTTGCTCTCCATGGTGAGCACATGAAAATTCTCTAACAAACTTATTGGAAGCAATTCAAATGCACATTTATTTTTTATAAAAGGGGAATGCTATGACCATACCTACTCACAAGAATGTAGGCAGAAGCTTGAGGCTGTATGTCTTTTCTCTAAAGGAAATTGAAATATCTCAGTGACAAAAAATGTTCATGTTTACTCATTCCACTTTATGTAGTCATGTGCACATAAAAATACATTATGCAATTTTCAATACATAAAAACTAATAGACATGATATATCCAAGAAAGGCTTTGTGGTTTATGTGATGATAGAAACAAAAAACAGGAACGTGGGAGTAGTCATCTTCCAAAACTGTAATTTAATGTATAGATCTTCACCTCCCAGATCAAAAATTTAAATGTTTTCATTAATAAATTTAAGTTTTTCAATGTTGAGTCATATCAGATAAACTCACCAAGGTCTCTTGCTTAAGCCAAAACACCATCATTTTAATTTCCAGAGTGTAACATGAGAGGCCTGCTTGTTGGGGTTTCTGTCCTGCCAGTTCCCACAGCCAGTAAGCCCCAAAGAAAATCACACAGGGGTCTACATAAGTTATAAACTGATTGGCCCATTAGCTCAGGCTTCTTATTAACTCTTGTAACTGATATTAACCCATTATTCTTATCTATGTTAGCCATATGATTCAATACCTTTTTCATTGTCTGGACAGGACTGCAGAGGACTTCCTCCTTCCCAGAATTCTTCTGTTCTCTTTGACTCACCTCTACTTCCTATCTGGTTGTCCCACCTATACTTCCTGTCTGGATACTGACAATTACCATTTATTTAAAACATAATTGACAGAATTCAGAATTGTCCCACATTACCAGAGGGAGTCATCTTTGCAGTGACTGGGAGTATGATGTCATTAGCAGAGACTCCTCTATTTCTAGTATGATGTCACTCACAGAGACTCTTTCATTTCTACATCTCAAGACCAACCTGAGAATGATTTCCTGAATCTGCTCAGATAATAATCATTGACAAGCCAGAGTGTGTAACAGACAGAAGAATGGTGGATAAGTGCAAATTGAGAGAACATCAATGTGTCAGCATATAAGGAGGGTCCTGTGTAGGAAGATAACTGAGGGAGTTACACAGGCATACTGTCTATAAATGTTGCATAATATTTATAAAGATGGTGAAGAAAATATTGATGAAGTCTAAGGAGGTCATTCCTTTATTCATTCATCTATATAATGAGCATATGGTACATGCCAGGTATTGCTTTGTTCTGTTAATACAAAAATAAATGAGACAACTTGGGCACCCACACAAACTTTGTAGTTATTAGTTTGTGTCAAATAATATGCACATGAATTATGAGTAGATGTTTATGGAACTGTAAATAAAGGAAAACAAAGTGTGCTGTCATAGCGACTGACAAGGGCACACAGGTCTCTGGTCATTTGGGGAAACTGAGGGATATTTATTTGGTAGGCTGTTTTATAAACTAAAATTTAAGAAAAAAAAAGAGTTTTGTCTTTGAAGACTAGAAAAGCAGTGTGAACCCACTGTGAAAAAGAGTCGAGTGTTTTTCAGAGATCAGGAAGGACCATGGTGCTGAAAAGGAAACTGAAAGCACAGGTGCAGGCTTGAGTCACCATCATCTGAATTTACCGTAATCATTGGTAAGAGAGTAAAGTGACACAATTAAGTGACAACATTTAAAAACCTAAATGTATTAATTAAAACATTTAACATTTTGATCTGGAAAGTCAATAAATTATTACAAGAGCTTATGTGATAGTCTCTGAAATGTGGTCAGAATGAAAATGGCAATCATGGTACTTTTAGACTGAGATCTTAAAAGTATTTTGTTGAGTTCCTAAATTTTTAACAGTGAAACTGATTTTTCACAAGTAGTCTCCACATTTTAAATAGAGCGAAGGAAAATGTTACTGTTCCTCGGTGAAGAGTCCAATCAGTTAACTTTCCTGCTTTGCTTCTTCCACATATGATGGTTCTCAATGTCCCTCCCAGACCTAAGTGTGCTGCTACATAAACTTCCTCTGAGAAGACACGAGCAAGTGTCTTCCTGTCCCAGATAAGGTGCCTGTGACAGAAACAGATGAGCTATTCAGGTATAGCTTTGTGAATTAGTGAGTCTAATGGTGTTACCTACAGGAACATGGTAATGGATTACTGACTGAAGCCTGGCTACCGACGGGCAGTTATACCATTGAAGAAAAACACCTGTCTCCTCCAGCAACTGTCAACCATACACACATACTTGGGAAAGGGGGTGCTTCATGAGCTCCTCTCCCTTAGCAATGGTTGTAAATCTCCTTGAGCCCTCCAATCTCATAACTGAAAATCAGTGGGCCCAGTTCTAAGTGGGTGTCAGGGGAATATTCACAGTTGATGGTAGTTCAAGAGAAAACAGCCCCATCATCACCAGAGGACAGTTTCACAACCCTAAACAGAATTCTAAACTGAAGATCAAAGTTGACTCCATATTTTACAGATGAGGTCACAGAGTCATTGGAATCTCCATAAATTAGGGGCATTTTTTTCTCATTTTAAAGTCAATAGAGTTGTTAATCTGACTGTGAAGAAAAACAGAACCCAGTGGATAATATAGAAAAAAAAATTGGAGAGGACTTTCTCCACTAATCAGCTGTGAATTTGCTGAATTTTTTTTTCTGGAAAAAGGAAAAAAAGAATCAATCTCAAGAAAGGGATTTTGGATTTTTGTTTTGTTTTGTTTTAATTCCTATGAGGGAAGACTGTCCCCTTTGCTCAGTTTAATCTGTAAATGTATCAGGTAACTACGGTCACAATAATGATGCATAGCAAAGAAACACAAAATCTTAGTTCATCCTGTGTGTCTTCATTGGATGTATGTGATTAGCTGAGAGTTACTGCCACAGACTGGACTCAAGTGACTTATTTCTGATTACACGTATGGCTGGCTTGATTGGTCACTGCATGCTTGCCCCAGTTCTGCTCTGTGTGTCTCTCGTGTCCCAATGAGAAATGGCTGAAGACTAACGAAGCAGATAGAAACTGCAGTGCCACTTAAGGTATTGACAAAGAACTAGCAAACCTTACTATTTGCTATTGACCAAAGTCATTTTAAGCTGTGTCCATAGGGTAGAAAACACACACGTGTGCCTTTGGGAAGACTTCAGTTATGTAGTAGAGGGTCTGAGCTTATTATGAGAAAGTGACTTGGAGCAAAAAGTCAATTTACAATGACATTCTCAGCTGTCCTGCAGTATCTCCTTTCTTGCTCCTCCCTGTAGATGATTCCTTCTTAATTTCTATACAGTTTATGGATTGTTTTGGTATGTGTATATTACTGAGAAGATTTCTTTCTATAGATTTATCAATATGAGAATTATCCAATTCAGGCTCATTAATTTTTGGTTATCTAATAGAGAAATATTCTGAATTTTCTAAATGTAGTTCTATAGATTTGTATCTAAATATATTCATTTATGTATTTATAGTGAAATTCTTATTAAGTATTAAAAGCCCACATATATTCCCTTTGTTATTAATGAACTATACATGTACTGATTTTCATATGTTGCATATTTAGTGTCTTATTACTGGTAACTTGCATACCATATTTTGATTCTTAGAGACAGATTCTCACTGTGTAGTTGTAGCTGACCTGGAACTCACTATATAATCCAGGCTGGCCTAAAACTCATGATGAACACCAGGCTGGCCTTACATCTGGAGCATTTGTTCTGCTTCTCCCTCAGAGGTGCTGAGATTTCATAGTGAACCACCACATCTTATCTACAAGTAGTGGTTCTTATGCCTTAGTTTAGATGTCAAATCCACTTGGCATTCCCTCAGCTAAGAGCTCCTGTATAGGTACCAATGGACTACAACTCAAAACACTGCTTAACCAATGTCAAACTCTTGCCTTTTAAACAGAGATTAACTAACATCTGCTTTCTGTACATTATTCAAAAGTGTTAGATGGGATCAGTCCCTCACAAAGCTTATAGTTCTTGGGAAAGGCTGGCAAGGGTAGTAAATATGGACAAGAAGGATGAGTGTTTCTACAGAAACCAGAGGCTACTTCAGATGCTCTCAGTGCCTGCATAGGATAAAGACTGAAGAAAGTGCCTCTGAGTGGTGTGGTGTAAATAGAAACTTAAACACTGTACCATGGAACGCTGGAGGATATGAGAATATGGAGAATATGCTAGAATTCAGAAAATAGGAGGAAAAGGCTCACAGTTACTCTGGAGAGTGATTTAGATGCCAGTTGAATGAGGTCTTAGACGGAACTAATGAAGTTAAAACCAAGTCAGATTCCAAAGCCATCTATGGCAGTATCTCTCAGCCTCTTCTGTAGGAAGTCTGGCAGTCGGGGTGGGAGCTGGCGCTTGGACAGAAACCTCCGCCCCAGCAGGGCAGACGATCTCATGGATTGATTCTAGAAGTGATTTCTGTTATCACCAAAGACCTCTGTTAAACTTACAGTGTCCTGAATTTTAAACTGTGAAATCAATAGAACACGTTTGTCTCTTAATTACAGAAAATAAAATCATGTTCAAGGCTGAGAAAGGGTTCTACAATAAGATAGACTATATAGCATCACCTGACTGTTATTGTAATGGAAAGAACTTGCATAAATGGTCACAAAATCTTCCAATTCTCACTGAACCACTCGTTGCATCTTCTTACAATGCCACTGGTCACTGGCCTATTAGCCCAGGCAGATGGAGACTTCTGTCCTTCCATAGTCTAAGAATTTGCCAAAATGGCCTTGGTTCTGCACTCTACACTTTAAAGTCTGTCTCTGCAATAGACTCTGATGTTTCTAAAGTTTCTCACTATAACCTTTAAAATTCTTACCCATGAAAATGCATTGTGGCTATTTGACTCCAGAACCTTCTAGGAAGTGTTCACTTGGGATTGTGTCAATGCTCTGAGGGGACACAGCCTTCTAAGCAGGTAAAAGGATTCTAAATTAATTTACCCTGCATGCTTGTCTCTGATCTGTGTTTTCCAAAAAGAGCTCCAATTTATTTTAAATAAAACTTTCCCTATATTTTCCTCCACAGTATTTTAATATTCACACTTAGAACTTGTCAATTTTAACAAGAGGGTATTGGATGAAGGGTGGAGAACCACCACTTTGAATAAGTGTAACTTAAACAGAATTATTGGAAGCATATTACACTTAATTTTTAAAATTTGAATTATTCGCTGGAATTGACATGAGGGAAATTCTAAATCCGTCTTTGACACAGAAAGTCTTGTGTTCATAAACTTAGGGGAGAAAAGGACTGTCACATCAACACTGTCTGAACCAATTTAATAGTGAAAGCTACTACATAAAAAAAACTTTTAAAGATGATCTGTGGAAAGTTTATTCTATGTGAATTTTTCAAATAAACAGACTTTTTAAAGCTTCTGATAATTCTGCTTGTTTAGCAGGTTGAGTCATGAGCACTCTGCAGTGACTACTTCCTCTCTCCTACTGATAGAGGTCTTCTGTGCTGTGGGTTCCTTCACCTTGCCCTGTCCCTTTTGTCTTTTTTTCTTCCCTTTAGGTATGAAAATAGATTTTTCTGAAATCAAGGTATAGTTAAATTACTAGGCTAGATGACAAGCCATTCAGAAAACGATCACAAACCTTACCTGACAAAAGAAAAACTAGGAGGAGGCAGGGTTTCAATTATGATTCCTCCATCAAGTTCAATATGTTGGCCTTCACAAGGAATTCACTGTGAATCTGATCCAAGAATGAATGGTGAGGTAGGCAGTTTCTTCCCAAGAAAAAGACCTTTCAGATGACAGTTTCAAAGGGAAAAGAATAAATAGTAATGTAACTTTTGTGGGTGGACATTGGATTTCCAGGTTCTATGGGGTACTTCTTCAGCTCTCTATGTTAGAAGTATGGCAGAGGTAACCTGATCAAAAGCCTAGATGTTGAACTCAACACAGAAATCGAAACAAAACTGAACTAAGGACATAGGAATGCTGGAGACTGGAGGACTAAAGGCATTTGTTCTTGCCTTAGCTGGTGCATTAGACATATTTCGGTATTGACTCTTCAATTCTTGGCATGTTATCTAGATCTAATTTTCTTTGTATTTTATTTCATTTAAAACAAACTATCTTTTTTTCATTTTACATACCAATCCCAGTTCCCACTCCTTTCCCTCTTCTCATTCCTTCCACTTTTCCCCCAGCTCCATCCCCTCCATCCACTCCTCAGAGAGGGTAAGGCACAATGCTTTAAGGAAGGACCAAGGCCACCCTACTATATCTAGGCTAAGCAAAAGTCAGTATAAGCAGTAGGGATAAATCCTGATGCCAACCCCAGTGGCCCTGCAGTCTGCCCCAGTCATACAACTGTCATTCACATTCAGAGGGTCTAGTTTGGTCTTATGCTGGCTCCTTCCCTGTCTGACCAGAGTTCACCAACTCTGAGCTCCCATTAGCTCAGGTAAACTGTTGCAGTGGGTGTCTCCATCATGGTCTTGACCTCTTTGCTCATATTCTCACTCCTCCCACTCTTCGACTGGACTTAGGGAGCTCAACCCAGTGTTCCACTGTGGGTTTCTGACTCTGTTTCCATCAGTTGCTGGATGAAGGTTCTATGATGACATTTAAGATAATCATCAATTTGACTATAGGGCAAGGCCAATTTGGGCACCCTCTCTACTACTGCTTAAGGTCTTAGCTGGGGTCATCCTTGTGGATTCTTGGAAATTTCTCTAGTGCCAGGTTTCTTGCTAGCCTCATAATGTCTCCCTCAATCAAGATATCTCTTTCCTTGCTCTCCCTCTCTGTTCTTCCCCCATCTCGACTACCCCTCCTCCCCTTTTACCCACCCTTCTCCCTCCACCCCCATGCTCCCAATTTTCTCAGGAGATCTTGTCTATTTCCCCTTCCAAGGGGGATCTATATATGTTTCTCTTAGGGTTTACCTTCTTATTTAGCTTCTCTAGGTTCATGGACAATAGGCTCGTTATTCTTTGCTCTATAGCTAGTATCCACTTAGGAGTGAGTACATACCATGTTCATCTTTCTGGAACTGGGTTACCTCATATAAGTTTCTTTATGGAGAATATGTATGTACTTTCTAGTGGGCCTTTGTTAAAATTGAAATTAAATTTGCCATTCAAACTTATTGGAGAAATAATAAAATACATAATAATCAAATAGAAAACTTTAAGACTATCTTCCAATTCCTACTTCCATGTTGAGGAGTTTAGTTATATAATTAAGAAATTACATTATCTTGCATCTGGTGACAAGCTGTTTGATTTCATCACTGTGTCTCTTCTTGATGGGGAGAGTGCCTTTTAGTGCTCATTAAAGGAAGAGGGGCCCTACTTACTGCAACATTCCCCAAAAGGGACACTGGTGCAAAAAGAGATGACTATTGGCCTGAATCCCAAAGCAAAATAGTTTCCTCTCACATAAGTCTTTAGCATGTAAAGACGTGCTTCTGTAATGAAGACTTAACCAAAGAAAATGTTATTGGGGAAAGCCTGCTTTCCATTTGAAAGCATCATATAAACCGGATGGGTGGCAAACATCTGTAATTCCAGCTGTCAGCGGGCTGAGATAGGACTGTGAGTTTAAGGCCAGCCTGGGCTATGTAGCAAGCTTCAGACCAGTTGGGAAAAGCAAAACTCTGTCTCAAAAGACTAGAAATGAATAGAGTTTTAAACTAAATTAAAAAATAAAAGATGATAGTTGAATTTTGACTCTAGAGAAAGCAGCGTGTTAACATTGAAAAGGTGTTGGCAGAGGCAGAAGTAGGAGGAAAGGGGTTAAATTAAAACCTTAGGAACATAACCAATGAGTCATATGCAATAACCCACTTACCACATCACCCCGAACTTTAAGGAGGTTTGGCATCGAGCTGGGTCTGTGGGCCTCCTTGCTTCTCTTCTTAGCTCGAGCTATTGCTGTCTTCTCTGTGTTTGTTGCATATCTGCCTTAATGAACTCATGTCTGCATGCTGTCATGGCTTTATCTGGCTGTGGAATGAGCAGTCAGTGTGCTTCTGGACTCTTAAGACAGCACATGCAGATGTAGGACAGAGAGGTCTAAGAAAGCGCCCCCAGTTTTACTTCACCTGGGTGTTACGTGAGTGACAGCCAGCTGTGTTACTTGATAGTGGGAAGCCTATGTTCCTTACTCTTTGAGAATTATCTTAAGATAAAACCCTAATTATTTTTTTGAAAGTTGTGAGCTTCATGGACAGATAAATAAAATCTTAATTATAATTAAACTAAAAATTAAGAAATAATGTCAGCTACTACAAACAGTTTAGGAATATGCGGAAACACATCTTCTGCTACATCTATAGAGAGTCAGAGATGGGTCACCTCACAGCAACTCCACAAGGTTGGCTCTGTCTTCTGTGAGCAGCTGGACCTTTGGGTTAATATGTAATATTTTATTTTCTATCGCTTTAATATCATCAGTATTTTTTATTCTTTCATTATAAAAAAATTCTGTTCACTATATTGCATAAAACTTCATTTTTAGAACATTTTTACCTTTTTATATAGTCTACCTGAGATACATCTTTATATATATTATGATGGTTTGAATGAGATATGTCCCCTCTATGGCCATATCTGAGCACATGGCCCCAGTTGGTGGCACTGTTTTGTGAAGCTGTGAATCCTAAAAGAGGTGGAGCATTGCTGGAAGAAGCATGCCACTGGCCATGGCAGGGCTCCGAGAGTTTGTGACTTTGCCTCACTTCCAATTCATTCTGTCTGCTTCATTCTTTTAAAATCATTCTAGTTACTTATTTATTTTACATCCTGACCATAGCCTCTCCTTTTCCTCCTCAATCCACCCCTCCTCCGTATTCACTTAGAAAGGGGCAGGCTTCCCATAGGCATCAGCAAAGCATGGCTTATCCAGCTGCTGTAAAATCAAGCACCTCCCCCTGGATTAAGACTAGGCAAGGCAATGCAGCAAGGGTTCAAGGGCATCATTGCGGTGGAGTACTCCGATCTGAAGGTAAACATGTGAACAAGCATTTGCTAGTACTACTCTTTATATGGTGTCTGTTTGAACACTATGTCTACGACCTGTTTTGTCTCTAGGACAGTTCAGTACATATACATTTTTCTGTCAGTTTTGTGGATGGAGAAAGGGAGACTTGCTGCATGTTGCTGCAGTGGGCAGATGTCAGTGGAGTAATCCCACCACACACCTATCTCTGAAACCCACCTTCTTTCGTCGGAGAGAATTGAGCCTACTGTCCTGTTTGGGGTTTTTGGAGTTTAGTCTCCCTTTAAAGATATTTAATTGTACATTAAACCTTTATTTTATTTTACTTTTTTATTTAGAATTACCTTAGATAATTATTTAAATATTGTTTAGAGGTCAAGAATTGAAGCTTACATTAACACACCTCCTTTGGGGATTGTTTGTTTTTACAAAGTCTGTAATTGTCTTGCTCTTGGTGGTTTTTTTTTTGTTTTTTTTGATTTTTTGTTTTTAACCAGAAAATGTACTGTTAGGCGACTTTGATTTTCTCAAGAGCACGGAAGTGTAAATGCACCGAAACATGTGGATTACATTCTCTGCAGTTGCCTCATTTTCACACATTAACAGAAATGCAGTGTGTAAGGGAGAAAACGGAAAAATGTTTGTGATTTCTATGTGGATTCCAGTCATCAAAAGACCCACCATGTTAACACTACTACCCAGACTTACCCCATCATTTTCGTCTTTTCAGACCTGCTTCTAGTCCTGGGGCTGTGTGGGCAAAGCTCTGCTTCCTCACATGGGGCTGGTTTGGTTTCAGTCAGGCCTTGATTTCCTTTGAGCAATGGAAATTATATTGTAAACAATGCTTTATCAGTCTTAGGAAGTTAAAGATGATTATTTTCCCTCCAAGCCTTTGAGAGCATAACTAGAATGAGGATATAGAAATGATAAATTAGTGGCAATTACTGAATGAGAAAGTAGAATGGTGCTTGTTACAGAGTGTGGAGGAGTGGGGGGAAAGAACTGTTTAGTATTTGAAGACCTTGAGTTTGGGGAGATGAATGGTACCAGAGATGGCTACTGTTGCCATGGGAGTTCACTCAGCACCACAGGATGACGCACCTGAAGTACCCGTTAAATGCTGTGTCATATACATCAATTTTCCTAAAGTATGATTAAATTTAAAATGCAAATACTTCAAAAAGTTATTGGCTAGCTTCTAGTTTTATATATGCATGTGTTATACACATATGGTGTGAAGTTAAGACACGGTAGACTACATGTGTTATATATGTATGGTGTAAAATTAAGACAAAGCATACTAGAGAATATAAGAGCTCAGAACACTTAAAATCAAAATTTAGCTTTATAATATACAGTTAAAAATAATACAGCCTACATTATCTCAGTGACACCTTCTTTATTTGTAATAAGAAGGTCAAATACTTGTTGGCACTCATACTAGTTAAGCAAAAATATATGCCAGGGACTGAGAACACAGAAGGAATAATTAGAAGTATATTGTTGAATATTCATAAACTCTTAATATCTACTGTAGCAGAGAGTCTTAAGAAAAACTGAAACTAGTCACATGGTTCATTTTTCATTAAACATTAAAATAAGCATACACATTTTTCTAAAAACTGTGTAGTATAGCACATAATTTATTTGTTTAACGAATGTTTATTTAGAATTTGCTAGGTACCAAGCACTAGCTGACAAGCTGTCCAGTATAAGGGAGAAGGTGACAGTGATGAGTCAGACGGCCTGCCATGGGGCCAAGGAGAGCCTGTGACTCACCACAGGTGTCTAAGGCCAAACTGGACCTTTTTCTGCTTTTTAACTGGAAGGTCTTGAGTAGATATTCTGGCCTAAAGTCATGGAGACAGTGTGTCATGAAATTCTCCACAAAGTTACTCTGAATAAATCGTGCAGATTACATGATACTTCAGAGATCACAGAGCAGAAGAGAACCTAGAAAGCACTAGAGGAGGACTATGATATACATAGCCTAGCATTTCCAAAATCTTCCCTGGAGGAGCCTGCATTCCTTACAGTAATAACCAATATTCGCCACATCAAAAGATTACCAGGCTGTCAAACATCTCTGGGAAATCTGCATAACAAAGGTCCGTGGATTTTCTTTTCCTTGGCCTTCTCTCAGAACCACCATCCCCTTTGATATGTTGGGAGTTTTCTAGACAGAGATAATGAGTGTCATGTACTTAACTTATTTGCCAGAGGAGGCCTTTGAGCTCTTCTGAAGAGCCTGAGAAAAAGTAATTCGTAGGCCGTGCCACTGGGAACATGTGTCCTTTGGAGCCACATAAGACAAGCCATAATGGGAATTTATTAGAGCAATTGGCTAGTGTGGACTGATAAAGAGAGGAAAAAGCACATCAAACTGGTTGTTTAAATTTTCTCTTACTTTGTAGCGCCAGGGACCAAGGATTCTGAGAACTGTTTAAATGGGATTTTTTCCTTCCTTAAAGGGTGGACAGTCATGCACATTGGTCAATCAGTAGCTCACCTAGGGGGGCTACGTGTTCTAGAGAGCGGCGGGACAAGGAACAGACTCAGCTTCCACCATTGAGAGCCACATTTAACAAGGAAAGGCTTTAATAGTGAAGCAGGGCAGTGCTGGAGTGCAGAGCAGAAACAGCTCACACGGTGATGCTCTTGCACTAGAAGCAAAAACTCTCCTGGAATCTAGAGAAATTGCTTGAAGAGGAAACATGTCCTTTTCATTGAGCCTCAGTAATGCCACACTAGACAAATCCTGCACACTCGCTCATGCTCCAGCTCTGAAAATGGGGTTGATGAAATGGAAAGCAACTTTTAAAATGTGACAAAGATGATGAGGTGATTACGGGGTAAGATTTAAGTGGCAATATGTGGAGAAATTAAGATGCATGACTGAGTAGCAGTGACAGTGTGGTATATGATGGCTGCCTATAAATCCCCAGCCAATTCCCTAATGTGGCAAATGAGAAGAAACAGACTTTAACCTCCAAGAAGGAAACTTGAAGTATATTAGGAAAATGACATTTAATAGTAAGGGTGATTTGACTGTCATTGTGTGGGAAAACCAGGTGAGTTATTTGAAGAGGATGCAGGATTATACTTTTCCTATATTCTGTTGTCAACAAAGTATTTTTCCTATAAAAGGATATATATATTTCTTTCAGGTTAGTTTGGAGCAAAATTTAAAGACTAGAGAAAAGTGTTTAGTATGCTGCCAAGTTTGGTGAGCTGGTGACAGTGCAGAGCCTTGCTAGGGCTCAAGGCATGTTTTCCTTATAAACCAAACTATAGATTAAGTGTTAGTGATAATCTTGGGAATGTATTTACTTTGTTATGATTTAGAGTTATGAATGTGAAGCTATGCCTTGTAATGCAAATCATAGTAAGGACAGGTACCATAAAAGATGCTTAATAAAACTAGCTGATGATTAGTGAGCGTGGCTGTGCTGCAGATTCCTCACGAACATGCCTTACATCAAGCTGTCAGAAGATGACACCCTGAGAGAGGCCCTCACAGTCTCAGTTTATAAATGAACAAACTAAGCCACAAAGAAATTCAATAACACGGCTCATGTCCGTCATATAGTTAGACTCTGCAGCCAATTCCGAGTTCATAAAGGGATCTATGCCCACTGGTTGTAATGCTCTCCTGCCTGCTGAAGGGATTTTGCATATTCGGTTATGTAGGCCTGAGGCCAAAGGCTTAGTATATGTGGAATGCTACTGAGAGTGTGGTGGTTACCTTATGTTTGAGCATGAGTGAGCACGGAGAGGGTCACTCATAGTTACTTCAGATTTTACAAGAACCTGGCTTCAGGTGACTCCTGCAGCAATGTGCACATGAGTGAGTTGGGCAAGGCTGTGACCCTTTGGCTTAGAGCCCCTGAGCATTCAGAGCTGATAGCTGAATGGGCAGAGACAGGTCTCAAAAACAGAATCTAGATCTGATTATAATTTCTCATGGTGGCCTTTGAAGATTGTGTTAGCTCCTCTTTTGCCTCAGGGACTTCAGATCTATTTTCATATAAGCAGAAATGACCCATGCTTTATGATCACTTCAGTGCTGGTGGCATTGTGGAATATCCTAGGAAGCGGGGTGGTGGGGCCAATTTTAAAGATGTTCAGCATTGTCTCGCATGTTTATGCATATAACCAAACCACTAGCTATTGCAAAAGCAAGCCTCACCCCAGTTCTGCAGCGCTAAGATACCAATGGCTGATCAGTCTAGAAGTCTCTGTGAGAAAAAGAAAACCACTCGCCACTGTGCAAAGTGCCACCCTGTACATGGGTTGTACAAAACATGTAAAAACCTACATTTGAGGGCATTTTTTGTTTCAGTAAGAAAGTCCCAATTCTAAGCATAGAAATGACCTCTCATACTCCAGCCTCCCCTCAGCTTATCACTGAGGCATATTTGCCTTGAATTGAAAATAAAAATAGTAGTTTAAAATTAATTCCATTTTCTATTTACCTGACATTTGAGACAAACAGCTCATTGTTGTCACTGTCACCTCAGTCACCTTTTTAGCCATCAGAACTGACTGCTTATGTCTATACTTTTGGGAGCACATTTAAAATCAGACCCATTCAGTTCTATAGTGGGCCCTTAGCAAACATCATATATCTCATGTTTATCTATCTATTTTATGCTTCCTTCTTTTATTAAAATATATAAATGGCTATTGCAAATAATGCTGCTTTGAGCATGGTTGAGTAAATGTCCTTATGGTATGATTGAGCATCCTTTGAGTATATGCCTAAGAGTGGTATTGCTGGGTCTTGAGGTAGATTGACACCTAGTTTTCTGAGAAATCGCCATACTGATTTTCAAAGTGGCTGTACAAGTTTGCACTCCCACCAGCAATGGAGGAGGGTTCCCCTTATTTCACATCCTTTCCAGCATAAGTTGTCCTCAGTATTTTTTATCTTAGCCATTCTTACAAGATTAAAATGGTATTTCAGGGTTGTTTAAATTACATTTCTCTGATGGCTAAGGATATTGAGCATTTCCTTAACTATCTTTCAGCCATTTGAGATACATAATAGCCAGAACCTGGAAACAACCTTGATGTCCCTCAACTGAAGAATGGACAAGGAAACTGTGGTACTTTTACAGAATGGAGTACTATTCAACAGTAAAAAATAATGACATCTTGAAATTTGAACACAAATGGACAGAATTAGGAAAAAAAACATACTAACTGAAGTAACCTAGAAATACAAATGTATTATGTGCTCTATTTATTAGACATAAATCAAAGAATAACCAGCATACATCCTACAATCCCAGAGAACGTAGACAACAAAGAAGACCCAAGAAAGAAATACATGGATCTGCCTAGGAAGGAGAAAAATGATAAGACCTCCTGAGTAAATTGGGAGTGTGGGAGTGGGGCCGGGTATGGAAGGGCAGAGGGGAGAAAGGAAGAACAGTTGGGGAAAATGTATAGCTCAATTAAAAACAATAAAGTATAAAAATATATAAATGGCATATTAGTAGTGATATTATCTAGATCTAATAGGAAAGTTGAAAATACTAAATTAAGTAATCCAAGACTAAATAGAGTAGAACCTGGATTATGAACGGTATGCTTTTTAAAACAAAGTTAGAGGTGCTCCATTGTATGTGACAAGCTAGACATCTTTGCTGATTCCCAAGACAAGTAATTGTAATCTAATTTAATTCTGTTGCCAATGGATACAACATTTAATGTGGTCCTACATGTCAGCCTGAGGTTGGGGTTCATACCAGCAGTATAGGCTTCCTAGTGTTGGAGATTCTTCATCCTTCCTCTGCCTCAAGTTATACTCAGTGTGGTGTGGTCATGCTATCTCATTTTTGTCAGTGCGTAGCAACAATCTGCAATTTGTTAAAAAGCAAAAATGGCAATCTAGTTTATATTTCATGTCATATAGCTAACATGACTCAGTATCAGCTTTCATTAACTAACTTCTCTCAATTTGTTTTGAATTACAGTTGGGCAATGTTTTTTCTGATCTGTTTTTTCCTCAAAATCTTTAATTATGAAATTTTGCAGTACATTCAATTCAGAGAATGGTTATTTGTACATGTTTGGTATTAAGTCAGATTAGAAATATGGAATCTACAAGCCAGAGGTTGCCATTTCATTTGAAATTCCATGATACTTTCCATGGAACTAGGTTATTTTAACTAAAAACAAACCAGGCAACTTTTCTTGGAAATGGCTGTTCGCTTTTGTGTTCTTGGATGTCCTGGCTTGAGTCTTAGTTTGGTACAAATACTGCCATTTAAAACTGTAAAAGTGAACCCAAAACTCTGTGCTTCTCCTGAAACAGGCAAGCGAAACTTTATGCTTTAAAGTCTTCTCTTTACTTTAAGAACTTGAGTAATTGTTAAGCCTTACAGGAGACTATTTAAAATAAGATTCATATAGAAGAAAAAAACTGGAATCAGTGATTGAAGAAAATAGTGTGGTCACTCAGATCTGAATGATGAAGCAGGCTGTCTTAGCCCCAGTCAGCCCATGTGCCTCTCCCACATCACAAATGCTCTGACAACATGTATCAGATGAAACTGGGTATCACATGACCTCTTGTTCTTTGCCTTTTGATAAGTGGGTTTTCTTTAATAGTCTCCATTTGTGGAAAGAGATGTTTCTTTTTTAATGAGGTAAGAACTGCACTTATTTGTGGCATAATAATAAATATTTAGGATGTAGTAGGGATTAACTCGTTTGGTAAATTGTTGGCAAAGACTCTACCATTCTGTGGGCTCCCTCTTCACTCAGCTGTTTCTTTATCTGTACAGAAACTTTTCATTTTTATGAGGTCCCACTTTCCAAGTGTTGGCCTAAATTCCTGGAAAAATGAGTTCCTAATAAGAAAATCTTCTCTTATACCTATATTATGCAGAGAAGGGCACTACCTGTGTTTTCTTCTTGCATTTTCACTGATTTGGGCTTCACATGTAGGTTTTGGATCCGTTTGGGGTTAGTTTACAGCTTCCCCTCCCTCTACTCCTCCCAGTTCCTCTCCACCTCCATTCTCATCCAGATTCACTCACTTCTTCCCTCTTATTAGAAAAGAAAAGGTTTCTAAGATATAACAACAAACATAACAAAATAAAATATAATAAGATAAAAAATACCCCATTACATCAAAGTTTGACAAGGGAAATCAGCAGAAGGAAAAGAGTCTAAGAGAAGGCACAAGAGTCCAAAACCCACTCCTTCACATACTCAAAAGCCCCATAAAGACACTAAACTAAAAGGCATAATATATATGCAGAAGACCTGGTACAGACCCGTGCAGACCTGCGCAGGCCCTGTGCGTGCTGCTTCAGTCTCTCCGAGTTCACGTGAGTTTTGTTCAGTTGCTTTAGCTGTTCTTGTTCTAGTGCTCTCCATCCACTCTGGCTCTTACATTCTTAGGTTTGTGCATGGTGTTAGATCTTGGCATGATTTCATTCTTCTACATGTGCACACTTATTTTTCCCAACATTATTTGCTGAAGATTTTTGTCTTTTCTCAATGTTTTGAGAATGTTTTGGAATGTTTGTTTAATACTAGATGGCTGTAGTTATGTGTATGTATGTTTGTATCTTCAATTTTGTTTCATTGGTCTGTGTGGTTTCATCACTGTGACTGTGTAATGTAGCTGAAGTCTGGAATGATCATCTTTCCTGCATTGTTCGTTTTTTGTTTAGGATTGTTGTGACTATCTGGGGAATTTTGTGATTCCATATGAATTTTAAGATATTTTTCTGCTTTTATTGAGTGAGGCGTGGACTTTGATTGACATTGCAATGACTCTTTAAATGCCTTTAATAAAACGATCATTTCACAATATTAATTCTAAAAATCATGAGCATGGGAGATCTTTCCATTTTCTAGTGTCTTTAATCACTTTCTTCAGAGGTTTATATTTTTTATTATAAATGTCTTTCATCACCTTGGCCAGGGTTGTTCCTAGATATGTTATTTTTTTTTTTGAGGCTCTTGTGAATGGGAGTGGATCCATGATCTCTCTCTGTCTCTTTCTCTCTCTGTGTATGTTTGTTGTTGGTGTATAGAAAAGCTGTTGACTTTTGCAAGTTGATTCTATATCCTGGCATATTGCTGAATATGTTAATAGTTTCTAGAAGTTCTCTGATGGAAATTTTAGGATCTTTTTAATATAGTGTTATGTTATTTACAAAAAGATATACTTTGGCTTCTCCTTCTTGTAGGCCTTTAATTGCCTTCTTGTTTCAAATAGTACTTCAGTACTGAAAAAGAATCAGGATAGTAGACATCCTTATCTCTTTCATTCCTGGAATTCCCTGGAATTGCTCCAAGTTTTTCTCCATTTAAGATGAGGTTGGTTGTGGGTTTCTCATCTATGACTTTAATTATGTTGAAGTATATTCTCTCTAACACTACTTTCTTTAGGACATTTTTTTTTATCATGAAAGCATGTTGAATTTTTGTCAAAGCCATTTTCTTCATCTATTGAGATGGTAATGTGATTTTTGTCATTAAATCCACTTATGTGGACATATGTTTATTTACTTATGTATGTAGAGCCACCTCTGCAACTCTGGTATAAAAACTGTTTGGTCATGGTGGACATTGATGTACATCTGTGCTCAATTTGTGCATATTTTATCGAGAATTTTTCAATTTATATTCATCAAAGTTATTGGTTTTTTGTTGTTAATGTGTCTTTAACAGGTTTTCATATTAGATGTTTAGGAGTGCTCCTTCTGTTTTTCTTTTGTTGAACAGTTTAAAATGTTTGGTTGTAGATTTTTGGTTGTTGAAAGCCTAGTAGAATTACGCTGTGAATCCATATCTGGCCAGACTTTC
>JAQHUG010000030.1:859652-870547 GCA_028555095.1 Dicrostonyx torquatus
GAGGTCATTTAGGTTGTTTCCAGGTTCTGGCTATGATAAACAATGCTGATATGACCTAAACAGAGAACTCTCAAAGAGGAATCTAAAATGGCTGAAAGACACTTAAGGAAATGCTCAACATCTTTAGCCGTCGGAGAAATGCAAATCAAAGCTACTTTGAGATTCCATTTTACACCTGTAAGAATGGCCAAGACCAAAACCACTGATTAAAACTTGCTGGAGAAGTTGTGGGGTAAAGGGAACACTCCTTTATTGATGGTGGGAGTGCAAACTGGTGCAGCCCCTTTGGATATCAATATGGCGATTTCTCAGAAAATAGGAAACAACCTTCCTCAAGACCCAGTAATGCCACTTTTGGGTATATACCAAAAGAATGCTCAATCGTATCACAAAGACATGTGCATATATAGTTTTTTTAATTAGTATCTCTCACACTTAGTGAATTGCCTCTTATAATGTCTTTTTCTAATTTATGTTTCTCTCAATGTCCCATTGACACAAACAGTATCAGGATAGTGATGTGAGCTGTTATAAAACATGGGCCGTTAATCTAGATGTAGAGCAGCTTTCTGATAGGGAAAACTCATGGTATTTTATGACACCAGGTTGCCTGCAGAGATACTTTTTGTCTGGGTTCCAAGAGTTTGTAAATACTTGACCTCTAAATAAGGGAAGTGTTTTTGTAGTTACGTTTGAAAATTTGTGTGGAAAATTAACGTGTGCACCCCTGTGGAGAAAGTTAAGGTCAAGTAATTCATTTCTGAATGCGAACAGTCATAGGGACTCACACAGGGGGCTCAGAACTAGTATTAACCAATCAAATTGCTCCCAGAGGAGTCCTTGCTTCCTAGGTCAATTCTTAACACTCCCCATAGATGGCTCAGGCCTTCAAATGCTTGCTTAGTGAATGGACAGAGAAACAGGAAATTAGTGAGAATGGATGGTATAAATCAGTTTTATACAGAAATGTCTTAAACAACTGGCGTGAGGGCAAAAGACACTACATCAGATTTTAGACTTTCACAACACTTCCCAATTCCCTGGAAACCTAAATCTTTCTATTGCTACATTTATTTCCTTCCCTGACTTAAAATTCACCAAGACTGTGTAGGTTTGTGATTATATAAAAGTTTTAGAGGTCAATCTTTTCTTTTCCATTTTCAAAAGGGTTAAATGAGCATCTCCCTAAGAATCAAAAGGACAATAAACAATTCTAGAAAGTAGTGGTATCTGCCGGTACTCCGAAATTTATTGCCTGAACAATGCTTTTGAAAATGGCAGAAAACACAGAAACTAGCATAATGCTCTAATTTATGTAGAGGAGGAAAGTCAGTATATATGTGTCTTTTTTAACCTTTATAACTATTGATCTATCCTATGAAGTTTCCAGATACTTGTACAGAAGCAAACTAATTTATTTTCTCAGTATTCATTGTTGGCTGGGACAATCACCACTTCTGTAGAGTTTTTCCTCTCTTTTGAATTTCAGATAGTCATTGGAACCTGTAGACCAATGTACTGTATCTTATTGCAATGTTTTAATGACATTTTCTTGCAGTTATTTCTTGTGCTAATGCCATTTATGTATAAATCACAAGGCTTTGAAAGGAATTTAGCATTTTTTTTTGTAATATGTAGGCTTTTCCCCACATTCTCACATATTCAATCTACCCAAAATACCACAACTATGCAATATAATTACTGAAACAGTTTTTTTTATTATTATTGTTAAAAGAAGAATTTAGAAGAAAAAAGCTGACCATTGGTGTGTTCCATAAGTAATGCTTAATATAAAGGTGGGAGTCAGATGGTTCAAAACTTCACAGTCTCTGGAAGAGCTGTGGCCAAAGGCATGTTCCATCAACACATGGCTTACAATCATGTCTGACACTTTAGGATACTGCTTATTCTCTGGTAACTTTTTGTAGGGGTATTAAACAATATCAATAAAGACCTGCCTGAACATTCCACGATGAAAACATGTGATAGTACCAACAATGTGGTTGCTCTCAGAAGAAGCATTCTTGAGAGTCAGCACATACTAATGAGCTGTGCTTAAAATGAGTAGCATGGCCTTGGTCTAGTCATAGTACAGAAATTATTTTTAAAAAGTGTCCTTGTCAGGTGGTGGTGGTGAATGACTTTAAACCCAGAATCCAGGAGGCAAAGGCAAGTTGAACTCTTAGAGTTCAAGGTCAGCCTGGGCTATAGAACTTGTTCCAGGGCAGGCTCCAAAGCTATAGAGAAACCCTGTGTAAAACAAACACAAACAAACAAACAAAAAAACAAAAAACAAATAAAAGGTAAAAAAACAAAATGTCCTTTATTTTCCTTGGTGACAGGTTTATGCAGGATGTTTTGGTAGGAGGTGAACTCACAATTTCCTTTTGACTGGGAAAATATATATCTACAAGCACACTCAGTAGACAAGAGGAAGTGTGTCTGTAATCACCAGTTCACACACTCCGATGCTCTGGGTCACACTGTACAATGTGGTTAATTCTTCTACCTTGCTGGGTAAGTGTTTGTCCTCTAGTGTTTTACAGATTTCAGAGTTAAGGTTTAAATTGATTAAGGACATGGTTAAGGTCACACAGCTAGTGTGACAGAGCAACTGTTGCAAATGATGAGAGTCAGCATTTGAAACCATTTCACTGAACCATGCTGTGGTTTGTTTCTCTAGGAGAAAATCTGGTCTGGATTAAGTGGCCATACCTTATATTCTTTTAGAAGGCAAGTCCAACAGTTTATACAATCTCTGGCTTAAGTTTAATGTGAATTAATTATTTCTGTACTTTATCTCTTTCCATAGAAGTACAAATAAGTCAGTACAGGTGTAGTCTTCAAAATTCATTTAGAGACACTGTAGCATAAAACCAAGTTAGCATGCATCAGAGGAAGAAGCTCCATGGACATCTGGAATACAGGTAAATCATTCAAAAGTGGTTCATCTCCTGCAACTCTTACCTCTTTTCCATGCCCATTTCCAAAGTAGGTTGTCTTCATTATCTGTTCTGTCCCAGCATAGGCATATCCCACTGCTGGATAATCACCCTCTGAGCCTCTTTCTGGAGGCTGTCCCTATTGCCAGCTTTTGCTTACTCCTAGGAAGTCACAGTGTGGTGCCTGACTAACACTTGTCCTGGTCTGCCACTGCGAAGGCCATGGGGGAGGGTAACAAGACAGCCCATCAAAGCCCTTCAAGTTTTAGTGCTTCTTTATTTTAATGGACACATGATACAGTACATAGTTATGAAATAGAGTGGTGTGATACAGTGTTTGAATGCTTGTGTTACATAGTGATCAGACTAGAGCAATTACTATATCCATCAACACTTATTTGACAAGCTGGGTCTTTGAATCAGAGTGTCCTTTATAACCTGTCAAAGTATGAAAAATTAAAACAGTGAGTGTATTTGCTTAGCAGGGAAAAGTCAGCTTATTTACACTGAAACAAAATTAAAGCTTTTCTTTTAAGGAGCTAAGCTCTATAGATTACATCACATATTAAATATATCTTACTGACTGTTTCTGTATGACCCAAATGTGGTTCTTTTCCACATGAGAAAAACCTGGCTTCCTGGATTTGCTTTGTAAAATCCTTCCAGAGGGTTTTTGTTTTTTTGTTTTTTGTTTTTTTTCTGGTATGAATTACTCTGACCTTTTGGAACTTACAGGTTGCAAGTTTCATTTCAGACTTATTTCCTCTACATTATTTTATTCAAATATAAATACTCTTTCTGAAAAATATATTTGAAGTTGACTCACTTTTTACTCAGATCACACATGCAACACTCTAAATCAAGCACTTGTACACAGATTTAAAGGTAGTAACTAAAGAATTTTGGCTTATTTTCTTGTCCTAACTAGGGAAGACAGCACTAGTCAACCCAAGCTCTGGCCCATGAAGATGGTAAACTACTTGACTTTAGAGTGTTCTTGTTTGCCCAAGGCTCTATCAATCATCTGGAGATGGTGGACAGGACGAAATCAATTTGTTATCCATGGATAAATGGATCATGTAATAAACAGAGAGTATATTGATCCCTTTTGTCCTCAGATCCTTTTTCTTCATTTTGAAGCTTTAATGAAAAGATACTTTACAATGAAAGGCTCTGACATTCTCCCAAGCTCTGTTACAGAACAATACAATTTTATCTATAAAACTATTTTGTGAAGAAATGAAATTTTGAATTAAAACAAATAAACATGACCAACCCCAAGGATAAGAGATAATGTACAACTTTTTTGTAGACAGGCCCTCATAGTACTTCTCATGGAGAGGTATGTCAACAGTCTGGCCCAGATTTAACTCTTGGGGGACGGCCCCTTACTCCCATTTTCTTGTTCGATTAAACTAGAAGGTGCATGATGGAAGGACAGGCCAGATGGGAGCACTCATCTTTTCCATGAGCATCAGGAATGTGTTAGCACATTCCTATTGTGTTCAAGCAGATTGGTGTTAAATCCTTAGTGAGTGGTCGCATTTCTGGTAAGTCACTAGGATTGTGCTTTTTTATCAGTTCGTGTTTGCTACCCCTACTCCGAGTGTGAGCAGTACTAGCTTAACACGATTCTTTGTATTTGCAGTTATTCTTCATGTTAATCTTTAAGAAGGAATGACTAAATTGTCATGTCCCCAGAGCATTGCTAGGGGATGCTCTCTTCTGGGAGGCCTGACAATTGCTGGTGATTTTAAGAATGCTGGGACTGTCTAGGACTGGAAAACACAAGGGCTGGACTATGCCAGAAGGTCTTTAATCATTTCCTTGGGGGCCTTTGTTCTTCTGGAGGCTCTCTTGGTTACAAGAAACAGACATGCACTTAAATTGCCTCACGTGAAGGAAGATTTATTCCAAGTTTCTGTGTGGGAGCTGAATGACCAGCTTTACTAAGAGCAGGGCTGAACTGCAGCATGGTCCTGGCATATCTGTTTCTGAATCTGCTCCTCTTGCCTTATTCTTTCCTGCCTTTCCTAACCGGCTTCCTCTGTGTGTTTGGAGTCACAGCCTCCTCATAAATCTAGCATACACTTAGACCATAATGGCCACTCAGCTCTGTTAACTACCACCAACCTGATGAAATGGCCCTAGCTAAATAATTCAGTGGCTGGTTACTCCAGTCCTCAGTTCTGTAGAGAGGATCTGAGAACAAATTATTGTTCCAAGACTGACCATAATATCAGACATACACAAGGACAGCGTTTATCTGTGTGGAAGGTGGGACCCTATCAGTTAAATTAGCTGTGGTTAGAAGTTGCTGAGTAAGATTTCAGCAATCAAAGTTGTCCTCCATGGTCTGTTTGTATACTGGTCCTTCTGTTACCCATGAAGGTGTGAGAAAATTACCAGTAAACCTAGAATTAGAATCACAAGAATTTCCTTAACTTACTTGGGGTGTTGAAGCAATACAGTGGCCATTTCCAAAGCTGGCTCCAGAAGGCTAATAACAACATTAACGTTTAGGAATTTTATCTGTGGCATTTAAGATTTACATTTATCTTTATCCATTTCATTTGACAGTAATAGAATAATGTCAGAAGCACTAAATTTTCCTATAATTATTACTATTCGCTATTTCATGATTGAATGATCTGGAATGTTCTCTGTCACCCAAAAGTGAGATGAGAATAAAAAAAGGGACCCTTTCCATTCTGTTTTGCACTCTAAAAAATGATCAGATAATATCACAGTGAACCACAGGTTTTGAGGCTGATAGACCAACTTGACATAAATCTGTACCTCCTGTTTCTCCACCCTTTCAACTCATGAAATGTGTTGTTAACAATATCTTGGGATCAGGTCTGTACCTGCATTAAATTATTAATTTGTGTGCAAATATTTTCTGAGGTGGGGATGGTAAAGGTTAAAGTTCTTGGGGTCTGGGAGCACTTTAGAAATCCATTGCCACTTTTTGTCTGGCTGTGTGGCATGTGTTATTTGTGGGGTCCAGAGGTCAGGACCCTCTGTTTGCCTTTAAAATGTGGACAGTTCTTTTTACTGACAAACGGGGCTCCTAGATTCACATGCCTCAGCACCCGTTGGTGTTAGGGTTGCAGATAGGTGACACCAAGTCTGACGCTTTGTATGTAAGCTGAGGATCTGCAAGCCCGCTGTCCACCGAGACACATCACTAGGCTTCTATAAGGCTTTTACTGAGTACGAAGTAAGACCATACTTCAGTCTATTCCTCTAGCCATCTCAGCTCCCATGGAGGCATCATAGGACTGTGGGTACAGACACTGACTAAGCACCCCAGTAGAGATTAGGCAGTACTCTTGTGAGAGTTCTTAGAGATAAAAGTCGGGCAGGATGACTGAGGGGCTGAGATCCTGCACTGAGTGGAGCTCGTTCTGTCCCTATTGATAAACTTGCCTTTGAGAAATTCACCCAGTTTCTATCTAGGATTCAGGTTCCTCATCTGCAAAATAGGAATCAATTTCTTTTCATAGCCTCTAAGGACCATTGGAAAATTTGCTTATTAATAATGTGAAGAATGCCTGGAACTTGTAAACATTTCCTAAGAAGAGCTGGTATCTTTCCTCTTGCTATAAGATTGGAGGAAGTATGCAGCATCTCTTCTGCTCATCTGTAATTTAGTCAGCTTGTGTACATACTGCATTGCATTAAACGCTGAACTCTGATCCTCATGTTTAAACATATTAAATACAAAATATGAGTAGTGTAAATTGTATGAAACACTTTTGTCTCCCGCTTGGAGGCTCAGCAATGCAGGGTCACCACCAACATTACACAGACTCTGCTAAAAGTAAGTGGAAGTCTTTCAGCTTGTGATTGGCAAACGGTGCAGCAGCAGGGCAGCAGAAGCCCATTGCGGAGGATTTATTAGTGGGCCAAGGAGAGTTGAGGGTGGGTAAGGGCTAAAAGGAGTGGTTTATTTTATTTGCACATTAACTTTTATAATGCTGTTCCTCTATAGAACACAAAAAGGCTTCACAGATAAGGGGCTCCAAGTTTGAAACTTTTCATTCCCACCATAGCTTTGCCAATGTTTGCTGCCATAAAAGAGCATCGCTTTCTCTCCCATCAGACACAGTTCTGAGACAGGCCAGTTCTCCATTCATGTTTTGGGGAGAGAGGACATCAATCTTTGACTTCTGGGATCTTGGTTTACACATTGCTTATTATTATTATTATAAAAATATGGGTTCTGCCTAAAGGGGCTACTCTAGTCACACAGTGCCATAGAGGAACTGTGGAGCTGCATATGGGGGTCATCACCTCGCTGTGTCCAGCCGCAGCACTGTTGGTTTTATCGCCCATCTTTAGGTTGTGGGTGACAAGTGCTTTTCAACACAAGCAAAAGGTCTCATGGGAATGTCAGCAGGAGCTAGGTGTGTTCATAGGTCCTACAAGCTGTGGAGACGATCGGGTGCTGTGTCAGTCCCATAAGGTGTGCACAGGAACCAAGTGGACATATAAATCCTATGTGGGCAGGAGTTGGATGAATACATAGTTTCTAGGGGATGTGGATTGGAGCTGGGTGAGTGTGTTGGTCTGATGGGATGGACTAGGAACAGCAGTTGGATAAGTATGTAGGTCCCATAGGATATGGACAGGCCCCGAGTGAGTTTGTAGGTCCTATAGGATTTAAAGCTCTATCAGCTTTCCTTTGTCATATGATACTATATTCTGTTTTAGCTGAGACTATTCTGTTTTGTTTTTAATTTTTGAAAAATTTTGTCATGATTTCCCAAAGTCTTTAACAGGTTTTTTTCCTGGGAAAAGTTGAAAAATAAAACAAACTCTTTGGATAACAGTAGAAACTACTGACAAGGTAAGTTTGAAGATGGTCATGCTTTGTTTGGTTTCAGGTTTCTAAAGCTGTAAGTGGACACAGAGAAACTTAGCAGCTCTACTTATCAGCGACTCCTCTGTCCTCTGGGAAGGGAAGATTTATGGCATCCACGGGGGCTAGGGCCACATAACCCAGTGTGAGCTTACAAGGCGCTAGCTCTGCAGTGCCAAGGGAATTTTGGAAATGCTTCTCCTTTGCTGACAGTACCCTCATTACTGATTGTGTAGAGTCATTTATCAGGCATTTCTTAAAATAAACCGTTCATTTATACTAATAGGACTTGGCAGCAAGAGAAAGTTGGCAGGACTTGGAGTTCCTAGTGTGCCCTCCCTTTTTAAAATTGTGTTGCCTTAAAAAAAATTTAAAACACCAACATTGAGGAGTGTTAAACGTTTTGAGGAAACAATTTTCAGAGACCAGCGTGGAGTTCATTAAAGCAGAAAGAATGGGGTAAAAAAAAATAGCGTTATAAATCTTCAAAATGGTAGAAAGAAAATATTTTCAGTGATGCTCACCAAAGGACAAAGTCAGTACACGGTCACTGACTTTGCCATTTTGCATTCTTCAGGCATTGGGGCTCCTCTGGTTGATAAGTTTCTTTCCTATTTTTGGCATCATATGAGCTTTTGAAGAAAGCTAGCTCACTTCTCCATGTGTTGTTTATTCTCCTTCTCCTTGAAGGCTGTATCAGCTTGCTGCTTCTCTTAGTTACACACACGATGTGCTGTTTCTATACAGCCAAGATAATTCTCAAGGCTTTCTGAGCTCTGTGTTCCTAGCCTTGGGATTCTGATACTAAATTTTCATCTCACATTCCCTTGTAATTAAAGGGACATTACTAGAATTGACCACCTTTTCCCCACAATAAAACTTAAGTAGCAATTGAAGCTTTTGACTCAGGAAAGTTTGTCAACTCTGGATATAAAGCCCAGAGAACTAGACTCTTGACAAATGTTCAATTGCATCTTTGCAGGTGTGCATGCAAGTGCTTATTGACCCAGACAAGTATATACATAGACATCTTTGTAATACACCATATATGGATATGCTTTTAAGTAATAGATGTGCATGGACTACAGCATGTATTGAGATCCAGACCTCAGTAGGTTGCAGGACTTCAGACCACACAGAAATGATGCATGCTGCCCTCTGAGGGTAAATGACGTTCTTTACAATTGCAGAGGTCTGCTGATAGATGGCACTAAAGGGTACCATGTGCTGGGAGAATGTACAGTGAAGGACCCTTGAATTAGTGACTGACCTACTTCTCAGACTACTCACTTAGGTGCTGTTGAATAAATGGTAGTTATTCTCTTAATGTCTTCTCTGTAAGTACCTTACAGCTTCTTATGTGTTTAACATTTATCCTGTAGTAGTTAATATTTTGTCATTTATATTTTGAGGTTAATATCTTTCCCCAAAATTTCAGGAGGAATAGATATATCAACATGTTAGTTAATAATAATACTATTGTATTAAGAATAATACTTATTTAGGGTGCTAAGAGTATAAGTAATTTTTGCCCTTTATTTTTCTTGAATATCTCCCTAAAATTTATATTACCTTAATATTTAAAAAATTGTTCAAGGAAAGAAAAGGTGCATCCATTGTTTTTTGAAGTATTAATAAATGTTTTTTTTCCATTTTTGTTTCTTCATATATATAGTAAATAAGAAATTTATAGTAAGGTTATGGTCTCTATATACTTTCTCTAATTCTGTATTTGTATTTAATTGTTCCTGATGAACAGCATGCCAGCATCTTTAGCTCTGTAGTGGGTTGTCTTGTTATTGCTGAAGCCAGCATTTATCCATGTTTCCTTTCTTTTTACTTGGAGGCTCTCTATTAAGACATGTATTTGCAGAAAACTGATAATATTGTCTTTGTTTGGATTGTTTTCCGTGCTCTGTGGTAAGGAAGTATGCAGTAAATGTACATGCTTTCTAAATTCCCTTTTCATTCTAACCAAAGGTTTCTACAAAATCTTTTACAGATCTTCCCTGCAGCTCCAAACTGAGGCCATTGCCCTTAACTCCTAAATGAATGGCTATCCCTAGACAAATTTGAGGGCAGTGTGTATTTGACCTGTCAAGTGGGTTCATTGAATGTAAGATTGATAACAGTCCAATCAAGAAAAGTAAAAAAAAAAAAAATCAGAGGAACAGAAAGAACATTGTCCTAGTTTGCTTCCTGTTGCTGTCATAAAACACTGACCAAAGGCAACTTGGAAAGACTTTATTTCAACTTACATTGCTGTGTCATAATCCTTCATTGAGAAAAGTCAGAGTAGGAACTCATGGAGGAACTGAAGCAGAAGCCAGGGAGGCATGCTGCCTACTGAGTCACTCTGTGGTTTGCTCTCAGCGTTTTTATACAGCCCAAGCCCACCTGCATAGGGCAGGTTCTGCCCACACTGGGCATCAGCCATCAATCAACCTCTCTCAGACATGGCATCAGGCATAATTCTTCACTTGGAGTTCTCTTTTTCCAAGTAACTAGGTTATATCATTTAACAGTAAAAACTAACCAGCACAGGAATTTTTGTCAAAGCCAAGAAAGTAAAGTAGTTCACTGGGTGTTACTTCTTCACTCTTTACGACTTACTGCCATGAAAATGGCATTGTTTTGTTTAGCTAAAGTAATGAGGAAATAGAAGAACACATTATTACTCTGGTAAAATCTTTTTTAAACAGTATTTTAAGGTTGTCCAACAGATAATGTGTTAGTCTTTTCTACACCCATATTCCCCCTTTTTTTTATGTCTTTCTGGACATGGGACTCCAACTCAGTAGCAATAAATGTAAAGACAGCTTTTGGATAACTTCCTATTTGAGTCCTGTGAGTTTGAGGAGGAAGTGAGATTCAGCTTATTCTACAGAAAAAAAGTGTGTCTAAAACTTGAGTTTTCCCTTGCTTCAATAATACAGAGATCTAGAGAGAAACTTGGGTAGACTCTGGGTCTTTTGTTAAAAATGAAGTGGGGGCTGCTTTCACTTTCTGAGCCTTGACACTGGTAACTGGTGTGAGCAAGATGGCACTGGACTACCTTGACACAGGTACCCAGTGTGTACAAGATG
>JAQHUG010000030.1:870962-881331 GCA_028555095.1 Dicrostonyx torquatus
GCACTGGTACCCAATGTGTACAAGATGGCATTGGACTACCTCGGCACTGGTACCCACTGTGTACAAGATGGCACTGGACTACCTTGACACTGGTACCCAGTGTGTACAAGATGGCACCGGACTACCTCGGCACTGGTAACTGGTGTGTACAAGATGGCACTGGACTACCTTGACACTGGTACCCAGTGTGTACAAGATGGCACTGGACTACCTTGACACTGGTACCCAGTGTGTACAAGATGGAACTGGACTACCTTGCTGGTGGAAGATAATAACTTCTTATACAGAATCTCAAATGAAACGACAGAAATTTCCAAGTCCTAGAGTCAAGCTATCTTCCAGGGGTCCAGAAGACTTTTCTCAGCAAGCTGAACTATGTGTAGCATTCTCCTTATTTCCCTTTAGTTTTGTTCTACTGCTTAGCAAAAAGACTTCTCAGCATGTAAGCCCAATTCTGCTAAATTGATGAAGAAAATACATGGTGGGGGCCAGTAAGATGGTACAGCAAAAGCACTTGCTGTGCAAAGTGTGATCATAGCTTGGTCTCATGGTGGAAGGAGAACTGACTTCTGAAAGTCATCCTACTACTATGACCAACACACAGACACACACAGACACACAGACACACAGACACACACACACACGTATACCAGCAGCAGCAACAACAACAACAACAGCAACAAAATAAAAGACTTTTTATGATTATGATGATGCACTAACATGGGGGCAGAAGGAGCTTCCAGAAGAGGGCTTACGAATCAGATGAGGATGAGAAAAGGGAGGCATAGGGCCAGCACATTTTTTATACCTTATCTTTGACCTTAAATTCTTGTTCTAGTGATGATCTTTGAAAATTCTCAAGTATGTCTTCTTAAAGGAAATAACCTTTCTGGTGAATTACAAAAATTTTTTTCTTAAGCTCAGTGTATGGCTGAGTGCTGTGTATTTATGCTGATTTTTAATACACACACACACACACACACACACACACACACATATATATATATATATATATATATATATAAAGAGGCAATTATTTTTGCTATTGGCATTTGACTTTTGTGGTACTGAGGAATGAACTCAAGACGTCACATACACCAGTTCAGCATTAAACAACTAACCTACTCCTCCAGCTTCCACTTAGCTCTGAAATTAAGAGACCTTTCAGTTATCTGGCCTATGATTTACTTCCATTGGAAGTTGGAGGCACTGGTAAAGTTTCATGCCTTGAGTATGACCCCCACACCGTCAGCAAACCTACATAAAACTATTTTGCACTCCAAATCAACTGGACTATGAGCTAACAAAAGGCAGCCATGGACAGTCCATCATATTTTATCTTTCAGTGTTGAGCCTGGATGTATGATTCATTAAATGCTTATTCAATAAGTATGCATTGAATTCGGATGCGGCGAAAGCTTTTTGAAATGTCTGGGTATTTCTATCCTTACCTTTGTACATTCTTCAAAGACCTAGTATGGCCTGCTGGTTGGTTGGTTTCCACAGGACAGCTGGAACCTGGCTTCAGAGCCAGCACAAGCAGGTAGTTTGGAACGGGTGTGGGGGAAGGGTGGTTTCAGAACTTTCTGCTCCACTCATCGGCGTGCCTTTGTAGTCGTGGAAGGCTTAAGTTCTTCTCATGGAGTTCCCCTTGGACAGGGCTAATTGCATTCTTTTCATTCTCCTTTTTAGTACTTCAAGTGGACCATTCAGAACTGCTGAGGTCACCCTCTTCTGGTAGTTATTTTGAACACTTTTGTATCATTAAAATCCTACATGACTTGGGATTGCATTCAGAGGATGAGAGTCACTTACTCCTGGAAGGGACTCCTGTAGACTAATCCTCTATTAATACGCTCAGAATTCTTTATCTCTTGAGCTAGTGAGTGTGCCCTTTCTTTGACCCCTGTATAGTTCATCCCTTCTGTATGAGGAACTGGGGAAGAAAATACATTTAAAATAATTCTAATATGAAAATGACTTAAAGTGTCCTTGGTAAGAGCTTATGCTGCATCATTAGACATGACCAGTGTATAGGCAAGTAGTACGCAAGTTGGGGAAGCTGGAAAACCTAACACGGATTGAAGTGCTAGCACCCAGCCTTTGAACTTGTGTGTTTGTTACCTGAAACCAGTTATTTAGTCACACAGAGACTTTGTTCCTTCACTGTCATAGGAATAATGGTGTGTGTATTGTAAAAAGTAAACACAACCAACATCTATGTCCATAGGATCCAACAGAGATAATACTATATCCAATATCTGGGGAACAAAATATTCTTGTGAAAATCAATTAGGAGATGTTTCCATTCTGAGTATGATCAGCAGCTACATAGTTTTAGTAAATCACATCTATTATAAATTCTGCTATGACCAATTTTCTTCTATAGAAATGCTACCCATTTATCCCTAAGGAAGAACATACCCTGTTAGATACAGTCCTCTTTAGAAAGAAGGCTGTGTCTAGATAATCTTGGGATGACTACCTACTTATCTACCTAATCTATTTTAGGTGAAGCCACCATGACTGAATTATCATAATCCAACAACTCTGATAGTAGGGCTGTCTTCCTTTCCTGCACACCCCAATCCCTACATCATCTTCAGTAGAAGTATATATCCTAAATCCCATTAGACAAATCTTAGTTCAATCTAATATAAATTCCTTTTTAAAAATTTAATTAAAGGTAAGTTGACTCCCAATTTCCTGAGAAACCGCCACACTGATTTCCAAAGCACAAGTTTGCATTCCCACCAGCAATGGAGGAGTGTTCCCCTTACTCCACATCCTCTCCAGCATAGGTTATCATTGGTGTTTTTGATTTTAGCCATTCTGACAGGTGTAAGATGGTATCTCAAAGTCGTTTTGATTTGCATTTCCCTGATGGCTAAGGAAGTTGAACATGACCTTAAGTATCTTTTGGCCATTTAAACTTCTTCTGTTGAGAATTCTCTGTTCAGATCATTACCCCATTTTGTAATTGGGTAATTTAGAATTTCTTTTGTCCAGTTTCTTGAGTTCTTTGTATATTTTGGAGATCAGGCCTTTGTCTGATGTGGGGATAGTGAAGATCTTCTCCCATTCAGTAAGATGCCTTTTTGTCTTAATGACTGTGTCCTTTGCTTTACAGAAGCTTCTCAGTTTCAGGAGGTCCCATTTATTTATTGTTGCTCTTATTGTCTGTGCCACTGGGCTTTTACATAGGAAGTGATCACCTGTGCCCATGTATTGCAGGCTACTTCCCACTTTTTCTTCTATGAGGTTCAGTGTGGTCAGATTTATATTGAGGTCTTTAATCCATTTGGACTTGAGTTTTGTGCATGGTGATAGATAAGGGTCTATTTTCATTCTACCTGAAGATCCAGCAATACCACTCTTGGGAATATACCCATGAGATGCCCAACCGTACTACAAAAGCATTTGTGCTACTATGTTCATAGCAGCATTATTTGTAATAGCCAGAACCTGGAAACAACCTAGGTGCCCTTCAATGGAAGAATGGATCCAGAAAGTGTGGAATATATACACATTAGAATACTACTCAGCGGTAAAAAACAATGACATCTTGAATGTTGCATGCAAATGGATGGAAGTAGAAAACTCTATCCTTAGTGAGATATCCCAAACCTGAAAAGATGAGTATGGTATGTACTCACTCATTAGTGGAACCTAGCCACTAACAAAGGACATTAAGCTTATAGCTCACAAGCCTAGAGAAAACAAATAGTATGGTGAACCCAATGAAAAACATATATATAGATCCCCTGGAAGTCAGAAGCAAACAAGATCGCCAGGCAAAAGTTGGAAGCATGGGTGTGGGGATGGAGGTGGAGCTAGGGGTTGGGGATGGGGGTAGGTGTAAGGGAGGGGGTAGAAGGGAGAAGGAAGAACTGGGGAGATCCTGGGGGTGGTGGAGGGTGGAGATAGAGGAAGGGTAGATATTGGAGAAGGGAATAAGATATCTACATTAAGGGAGTCATTTTGGGATTGGCAATTGACTTGTCTCTAGAGGGGATCCCAGGTGTTCCCAGGGATGTCCCCAGCTAGGTAGTTGGGCAGCAGAGGAGGGGGTGCCTGAACTGACCTTGTCCCATGGTTACATTGTTGAATGTCTTGATTGTCACCATAGAAATTTCGCATGATGGATGGAGATAGAGCCAGAGACCCACATTCACATCAGAGCAAGTGACTGAGCTACCAAGGTCCAGTGGAAGAGCAGAAGGAGGGAGAGGAGGAGCAGGGAGGTCAAGACCATAAGGGACTGGCCCACCAACTGAGACAGTGTGCTTGATCTGTTGGGAGCTCATCAAATCCAGCTGGACCGGGACTGAATGAGCATGTGACCAAACCAGACTCTCTGAATGTGACTGCCAATGGGGACTGACTGGGAAGCCACTGATAATGGTACTGGGACCTATCTATCTCTTCTGCATGTATTGGCTTTTTGGAAACTTATTCTATATGGATGCACACCTTCTTAGACTGGGATGGAGCGGGGAGGGTTTTGGGCTTTCCACAGGGCAGGGTATCCTGCCCCCTCTTAAGAAAGCAGGGGGAGGGTGGTGGGGTAGGGGGGAGCAGGGGGGCCTGGGACAAGGGGAGTAAATGTAAATTTATCTTTTAAATTTAATAAAAAATGAAAAAAATGAAAAAAAGAAAAAAATTTCATTAAACTAAACATTAATGATAATTTAAGGTCAATCCAGGAAAGTGTTCCAAGATTTGCTTGTGATAACAAGAAATATTCATACACCTATAAGCATTTTTCCTTTATTTGTAACATGCATTATCAGTATTTCCAAAGTATCAGAGTAACACAAAGAAAAATGGTTACACAACTGAAAAAAAAAATCTCTAAATCAATGGGGCTTCATGAGTGAAAAGTTATAATTGTGTTACAATTTAGCAAACTCACTAGGCATCCATCTGCAATTTGGTTTTTTAAAATCCGAGTTTACATAGTACCTTGAATTGGAAACTGGAACATGTTATCTCCAGCAAGCATAATGACAACAATATGCAGAGACTGCACTCCAAGGGAATGACTCAGTGAGTGACAGAATGAAGAGGCCATTGCTAAGGAAGGTGTGAATGGTTGTTTTCTGTGCAATACGTGTTATAGAATGTTCTTACTGCATATGTTCAATATCATATTTGATTAACAAAGAGAAATGATATCTAAGCTATTAGGTTGGCCTCTTAAGTTATTCAGCAATCATTAACCTGGCAATCATTTCTGGCTTTAACTATAATAATGGTAATAATAGGTAAAGATATTCATGGACTAGAAATTCAAATGGCATACATTAGCAGAAACAACCCTGAATTGTTTCGCTAATTGTATTGCTGTTTAGCATACAAATAAATGAAACAGCCTCAAGGAGCAATTCTGTGTGGAAAGACTTGTATTTGTTAATTTTCTCATTATTGTGATCAAATACCTGACAAAAGAAGCTTAAGGAAGAGTTTGTTTTGACTCACAGATTGAGGATGCAGCCCCTGACAATGGAGAGGGGGGCTAGTAGGAATGTGAGGGGCTGGTCACACTGTATCCTCCGTCAGGAAACAGAAAGATGGATGCTGGTACACAATTCACTTTTTCATTTTAATAAGATTTGCCAACCACATTCAGGCTGGATCTTCTTTCTTTAGTTAAACCTTTTTAGAAATGCCTTCATGCACACTGAGATGTTTGCTTGCTGGCTCAAATCTAATTGAGGTGACGATAACCAAGAAAAAAAATCCTATAATAAATGAAGCTCAAACCAGAGTTCATATGGTCAGGTGTACAAAGCAGAACATGAAATATTCTAATGAGGAGCCTTCATCAAAAATACAGGCTGTTCATGACAGCTTTGGAGCAGTCCCTGACGTTGTCTGCTGAAGTGAGAGTTAGCCCTATGTTTTGGATCATTATGAATGCCAATGGGATCCCAGGGAAGACACTGGGGGTGCAGAATAGCAATCATTTATTATCATGAAGTCCATATAAATCAGAATTTCAGTGTCCAGCATGAGGGTACCAGTGCATATAAGCTGGATACCAGCTGATGTGTAGCAAATGGATTGTTAGTAAGCATTTGATTCATTTCGGTAAATTATGCAAATCCCATCTATTTAAAATCCACAATAGTCATGTTCAGAATTGATTTATGAGCTCAGTACAGGTACAAAGGAGAGAATGCCTAATAACACATAGCATCAAAGTCCTCAGCTGTCTGGAAATGCTTCCACTTCTGGCGATAGGAGGATTGCTTGGGAACATGCAAACCTCCCATAAAGAACAAGAAGAATAATGCATAAAATTTTTTGAAGTTTCAAACTAATAAAGAACTAGAAATAAGTCTGAGCTGTGAAGCCAGTGGCATTATCTCCCAAAGAAGGACAATAACCTGAAACAGGTCCTTTGTACTCCATCTCTTGCTCAACCAAACTTGACCATTACCATTCCTTGGTATCTCCTGAAAAATAGTGGCTTAACATTTACAGAAGTTTCTACAAATTTTGAGTTGAGAGACTCTAAAAGGAACCAGAATATTAAAGGGTCTAGAGCTCATATAAAAGTTAACATGAAAAAGCAGAAAGATTGGGAGAAATTAGGTCAGTAAAGATCCAAGAGTCAGCACGGCAGTATGTTCTCTGTTTCTTTTTGTCTCATTTATCTAAAGACGAGTGTTAGCTTGGGAAAGTTAGCAAAAGAATTCCAAGACAGCAATAAGGAAACTAATTTTTAAAATGCTGGATCACAGGCAGAACAGAAAATGTATCGAAACATAGATTAGACACAGGGAAACACCGTTGCTTTCCTACCTGACCTTTGTCAACACAGGAAATGCAGGGTCTAGATTTTTAAGACACTAAAATGAAACCTATTGTGTAGCACAAGCCTATACTGGAGTCATTTCACTAAAAGACAAGAGGGTAACGTCAACTGTCAACCTTTTCTGGCAACAATTAAGTCCATGTTTATGGAAAGAAATGGAGAGCAGTGGACCTATAGCTTCCCCCACATCGTGGTAACAGCGTATTTCTCGGCATCCCTGTGAGGAGGGTGTCAGAGGAGGCCAGGAAGAAAGCTTGGATTCCAGTAGTGTCTCAGGCTACTCACTCCACCTGGCCTGGCCCTAGATACTGATAGGCACTCCTCCTCACTAGGACTCAGTAGTGTTTGGCAGAGGTTGGCTGGATAACCCCAACTTGTTCATCTCTCCTACAATAAGGAAGAGGACTTATTCCTGCGCAGAATGTTTGTGGAAATTAGAGAGGCAATGTGGGCTTCTGCAATCACCCTGCAGAAAGCAGCACCCTCTTCCTGTGTCAGCATGTACCCAGCAGAGTTCTGCTAAAATGGAAAAAATAAATACTGTCAAGAGTTTCTTAACACCAAAGGTGTCTTAGGTATATTTGAAAAATCACTCTTCATATATAGTGAAGCCAGGAGAACCTCAAGTTTGAAGGACAGAAGACAGCCGATGAATACCACTGAAGAAATGCTCAGATACCTACATTTTATAACAAAGGCATTAAAACAGTTGTCCTTTCAGCCAAAGGATGAAGGAAAACCCAACAAAACAGAACAACAGAAAGAACCAGCAAGCAGTTATGAACCCACAAGGATAAAGGAAGACTTGTAAAGAAACAGAAGACATAAAGAAAAATTCTGTAAAGCGGCAAAACATGGACCTGTATTTCTGCTTCCTTTGGGTGATATCTGCATGTGTTGAAGAGGCGTCTCTCCAAAGTTTCGATGGTTTCTATGTCTGAGAGCCTTTGCAAACTCTTGTCTTAGCTTATAGTTTGTCATCATGGTGAACCATTGCTATCACCTTTCTGGGCCACGGGAAACACAGGAATTTACTTCATTCTTCCAGCCAATGGTGTGACATGCTGTTGTCTGACATGCTGTTGTGTGACAGGCTCTTCCTGGGCAAACACAATGCGCTCTCCACTCGCTGTTCTTCATCTTTACCCCTTGCTCTTTGGGGGCCCACCACTTAGCTCCCAATAAATCACACACAGACGCTTATTATTACTTATAAATGCCTGGCCCTTAGCTTGGCATATTTCTAGTCAGTGTTTCTTAACTTAAAAACCTACCTTTTGCCTCTGTTTTTTTTTTCCCCCTCTCTTCTGTAATGTTATTTTCACTCTTACTCCATGGCTGGCTGTGTGGCAGGGTGGATGACCCCTTCTTTTCTCATTCCTTGATCTCTTTTGCTTCCTGATCGCTCTTTTTCTCCTTCTATTTATACTCTCTGCCTGCCAGTCCATTCTATAATTTCTCTTGCTTAATTTCTTGCTATAATTTCTGTTCACTTCTTAAATAGATCAATCAGGTGGTTTAGAAAGGCAAAATAACACAGCTTCACAGAGTTAAACAAATGCAACGTAAGAGTGCAGCACATCTTTGCATCATTATAATAAATGTTCTGCAGCATAAACGAATGTAACGTATCTTAAAACTGAGATGGCCAACAGCATTGGCATAAGAGCACTGGATGAATTGCAGAGCTGGCGCCAAGCCATGGTGAAGGAGGGTACCCTAGGTGAGTGTGGGCATGGAGCTGGGAGCTGGGCCCCAGCTGGCCACTTCCTACTACCTCAGCGCCGGCCTTTGACATTGGCCCCCAGTTCCGCTTCAGGTTTTCCACTTCGCTATTCTCCAGTGAGGCTGAGGCTGCAGCTTCTTCCCTAACCTGCTCTTGAGCCCCCCCCCGCCCCTCCCCCAAGCCTGCCTGGTACTCACTTGCTAGAGATGGCCAATCAGAAAAGAGTAGATTCTGCAAGTTACTCACATGTCTGGGCTTGCCCTGACATGTCCAAAGATGTCACAGCCAATCAAATTTAAATTAGTGTAACTGCTGCTTGCTTAGCCAATCGTGTTTGCTGGAGATGACCTGACAGTCCCTGGAATTCCCCTACTGGTATAGAAAAGGACCTTGCAAGCTTCTCTCCAGGTTGCTGCCATTTTGTTGTGTGACTGACCCCTGCACGCTTGAATTTGCTCTCTAGAAATAAACACTCTTGAAGATTGCACGTGTGAGAGGTGGTCTTTGTGGAGTCGTCTGTGGACCCTGACAAAAATAATATTCTGCACGAACTCACCCTAGATGCAGAGATCAAGACAGCTCAAATTACAGATACCTCCAAAAATCAACTTGATTAATCAATTAGTCTCATTCGGGTTACTTAAGAAGAATGTCGCTGGAAGATTATTTAATGGAGCGGAAATGAGTCAAAGATAGCTGTATCACCAAAGTCCATGAGTGAAAGTCAAAAAATCTGGGACCATCTAGTACTCTGAACCAGCTGGCAGGCAACTCAACAGACTGAAGAGTGTCCTTCTCAGGTAGCTCAGTTCCTCTGAACCTCTTCTAGGCAGTTCTGCTTGTCTCCGCTTTGTTCAGGCTGCTTGATTGGCCTTGGCATTCTTTACAGAATCGCTCATTTCAGAATGACTCGCAGAGTCTTTTACTCCTGGGGAGGGAGGACCTAGCGAATCTTGTTAGTTTTAGGTACTTTCTAAAGGATTTTGAGTTGTTTACTTTGTTTTAAGGAAATTCCTTGCAGTTTGAAATGTTTGAATCTTAGAAGAAACTACGCGGGAAAAAAAAATTACAGAAAACTCCTGAGTTCTTTCTGGAAATACACAAATCCTGACATTCAACTTTATATGCTCAGTTATTAAATCATAAATTGCAGCATGGCAACTGTTTGCTTGAGGTGAGATCAGAAACAGGAATAAAGATTTGAGGAAAACTAGAATTGTATTATGAGTACATCACCTGGATTGATCCTGACTTTTCCTTTTAGTTAGATTTACTTTTTAATTTTATTCAATTTTACCTATTTGCCTGTTTTAAAGATTACTTAATACATATTATACATATTTCTGGCATATATTCCAATGTATGGCTCTGATACATAATAATTTAATCAGAATCTTTGGCAGTTCTTTCACCTCAAATAGTTTTCACTCAAATTCAAATCTTTTACTGAAGTACGAATAATAAAACTGAAAGAGAGAAATTGGGGCTCAACCTGAAGGTCAGAAAAACCAAACAGCCATTGCTGGCTCTTACCTATAACTCAGTTCAAAAATGGCTATCCTGCCTCCAGAGATCTCAGAATGAGACTGTGTCTGAGAACTCTTTCCTCCCATTTTATAATCTTCTCTTGGGCTGGGATTAAAGGTGTGCACCACCCAGTTTCTATGGCAACTAGTGTGGCTACTGGGATTAAAGGTGTGTGTTACCACTGTCTGGAATGTAAGAATGACCAGTGGGAATTCTCTGTTCAGATCATTACCCCATTTTTTAATTGGGGAATTTAGAATTTTTATGTCCAGTTTCTTGAGTTCTTTGTATAT
>JAQHUG010000030.1:893370-914631 GCA_028555095.1 Dicrostonyx torquatus
CTTTGACCAAATGCCACTTTTGCCAAGAAGAAAACAAGTTCCAAGTGGAGTGTCTTCAGTGTCCAATATTTTCTCAGAAATAAGATTGGTGCTGCCAGGAGCAATAGTGTGTCACATCAATGTCCCGGGAGTTACGTCAGTCAGACTCTTGAAAGAAATGCCACACTAGTTCAGAAATAAGAAATAGGTGCATTTATTAAGGGGTAAACTCACAAATCAGAATTCTCTGCTGGACCGGTTGAATCATACAACCCACAGGAGCAGTTGATAGGGCACTGAGCAAGGGGAATGAGAGAGAAGGGAGAACGCATGCTCGGCTTCCCAGTAAATAGTAAGAGATGCCACGCCCCAGTAGGCAGGCTAATACAAGCTTTAATACTTCCTACAGCATGTCAACAGAACCCTAAGTTATTTAATGCCATATTCTGCAGTTCTTTGAAGTGGTTGAAGATTACCTACATGTGGAATACAGTCTCTGTATATAAGAGCCTGATTAGTCTAACTATAAGTATGACAAACATGGATGACTATTGACCTATGATTTTTAGTACATATATAGCTTGAAGACTAAGGCTTCATATTAGAATATTAGAAAGATTTTAAACAACTGTGCAGCATATGAGGACAATGATATAAAATGTAGACAATGTATAAGTATTTTGATCAGAGTTAGGAATGTATAGTGTAATATGATAAATATATCCTGAACTTGTATTAATATACAAACTGTCTTAAGCAGAAGTAGAAACATACATGCATACAATATCTGACAAAATAACTTTGTGCAGGTGTACAAATTTTAAGCAGAAATGGAGCATATTCAATATAAAAAATATAATTTGAATTTGTATCAATATACTAGAATCTATACCAATGCCTATAAACAATAGCTCACAAGTAGTGAAGGAAAGCAATTCTATTAGGAAACTCAGGCTTTGGATCTTGCCTTTTATTAAATTGTCCATCAAGGCTGCTGGGGCTATGGTAGTAGACTTACTATCTTTGCAGCAAACCTGGCATGGAGAAGCCTGACTCTTGGCACTAGTCTGGAAAACACAGAGAAAGATGTTTGTGAAACAAGCAAATGATAAGAACCTGCAGTGAAAAGTCATTACTGTGGCAAACCTGTCCCAAGTAAGACAGGTAAATGATTTTGGGAGGGCCAGAATCCCGAAAATCAGCAGGCTGTTATTCAAAAATTTTCTGTAATGTATGAAGAAAAGTTTGTTTTTAGCAGTACTACAGCTGAGATCCTTGTAGCCTGAAGAGGGCGCTGTGCTCCTGACAAACATTTATGTCATTTCTAACTGCTTCTTGTCTTGAATGTCCACACATTTCTGTCTCCTAGCCAAAGTAACGGAACTTTCTTCTTTCTCTACATGATGACGTTCTTTACCCCCTAGCTATGGTCTTGCTGCTCTTCCCTGTCCAGGACTGTGAGTGTGGTTTTTCTGGGGGTAGCAAGGTCTTGAGAAGGACTGGAGAAGTTTTCCCTTAAACGCTTTGCTATTGAATCTGTACACAGTAGAAATCACGGTTCCTGTAATTTCTTGTCATGGATAATGAATGAGTACTAGTTTCTATTTCTTCAAGGGAAGATGTGCAGGGGCATCTGGAAGATGCATATTATCTTTAGGTATTTTTTGACTTAATAACAATTATAAAACACATAATTTCAGACACAATGTTAATATTAATATGATCATTGCCCTATCCATATGAAGCTATTGTTATTTTAACCACCTTAGAGATAAGAACACTCAGAGGTAAGCATCTCAGTTAAGATTACAAGATCAGACTTAAAGAATTGCTCAACATCCATGGCCATTAGGGAAATGCAAATCAAAACAACCCTGAGATTCCATTTTACATCAGTCAGAATGTCTGAGATCAAAAACACTAATGACAGCTTATTCTGAGGACGTTGTACTGAAGGAACACTCCTCTACTTCTGGTGTGAGTACACACTTGTAAAGCTACTTTGGAAATCAACACAGCAGTTTCTCAGAAAACTGGTAATCAATCTACCTCAAAATCCAGTTATACTACTCCTGGGCTTATACCAAGGAAGCTCAATCATATCAGAAGGACACTTGCTCAACCATGTTCATAGCAGTGTTATTCATAATAGTCAGAATCTGGAAATAACCTAGATGCCCCTCAACCAAAGAATGGATAAAGAAAAGGTGGTATATTTATACAATTCTGTATTACTCAGCTGTTAGAAACAATGACATCATGAAATTTACAGGAAAATGGATGGAACTAGGAAAAAAAATCATTCCAGAAGGATAAACATGGTATGTACTCACTTGTAAGTGGATATTAGCTGTAAAGGATAATCATGCTACAATCTACAGCCCCATAGAGACTAGGTAACACAGAGGGCACAAAGGCAGATGCATGGATTCCCCTGGGAAGGGGAAATAGAGGTGATCTCCTGGGTAGGCAGGAGGCAGATGGGAATGGGAACATGAAGTATATGGGTTGAGGGGTGGATTGAGGGGGAGAGTAATGAAAGAGATGTCGTGATTGGAGTGCAGCATTTTGGGGTTGGGTAGAAATATGATGCAAAGGAACTTCCATGAGTCTACAGGATAACTCCAGCTAAGACTTTTAGCAGTAGTGAATAGGTAGCCTGAAGTGGCCATCTCCTGTAATTAGAGTGGTAACTGCCCCAATTGTCATTGGAGAGCCTCCATCTAGTAACAGATGAAAACAGATTCAGAGATCCATAGCCGAACACTGTACCAAGAGTGGGGAATCCTATTAAGGAGATGGAGGAAGGATTGCATGAGCCAAGAGAAGGGTCAAGATCATCACAAGAGAACCCCCAGAAGCAACTGAGTTGCTCATGGAAATTCACAGACTACAGACCAATGGCTACAGAGCCTAAATGGGAACAGCCTAGGCCCTTTGCATGATGGTTGTGTAGCTTGGTTTGTTTGTGGGACTCCTGGCAGTGGGAGCAAGGTGATGTGGGATTCCTCTATGTATGCTGTGATTACCATTGATTAATAAGGAAACTGCTTTGGGCCTATAGCAGGGCAGAACAGAGGTAGGCAGGAAAAACTAAACTGAATGCTGGGAGAAAGTAGAGTCAGTGAGAATTCATGTAGCACCACCAGAGACTGAGACTGGATGGAACATTGCCAGTAATTCACAGCCACTTGGTACTACACAGATTAATAGAAATGGGTTAAATTAAGATGTGAGTGCTAGCCAGTAAGAACCTAGAGCTAATAGACCAAGCAGTGATTTTAAATAATACAGTTTCTGTGTGATTATTTTGGGTCTGGGAGGCTGAGAACAAACAAACAGACTCCTAAAACAACTAGGCCTGTCCCTAAAGCTTTGGTTGAGTTTTAGAACCTGTTCCTAATGCTGGATTGCCTTGCACAGCCTTAATACAAGGAGAGGAGCTTAGTCCTACCTCAACTTCATATACCATGGTTTGTTGGCACCCATGGGAGGCCTGCTCCTTTCTGAACAGAGGTGGAGATAGGGCAGAGGAGAGGTGAGGGGAGGGAACGGAAGGGGGGAGAAAGGGGAAGCTGCAGTCAGGATGTAAAATAAATGGAAAAATTAATTAATAAAAGAGGAAAAATTGTAAGGCCAGAAATTCACAAATGGTTCTAGTTTTTTTGTTCTTAAAGATTAACACTTATTTTAAGCATTGTAAGTGATGGCACATAATTGCTGCATAGCAGTTTCCTATGAGATTAAAGCTGGTCATTGTGGAGGGAAGATCATTCAGACATGATGTTTACAGAAAGATGACACAAAAAGATGTTCTAAACTTTAGAATCTAAAGGGAGGTGAACCAGTCCATCCTGCATTGAGGGTTATTAAGCTCAGGAAGTAGACAACTCAAAATAGATTCAGGAAGTCTCTGAAAGTGGCTAGATTCACTAAGCCCCATCCTCCTCAAGAGTATATATGCTGTAAAGAGTTCCAGAGTTACTCTTAGAAAATCAAGCTGCCTAGAAGAGGCTCAAGCCAGTCAGGCAGCCTAGAAGAAACAGAAACCAACTGAACTGTTTGGAGGAGGCTGAGACCAACCAAACTATTTAGGACACCAACTTGTTGGGCTTCCATCAGGCTTTACGGTAAGTCCCAGGCTTTCAATTATCATGAGCTGTCACCCATGCTGGGGTGACCTTCAGTGATGCTGCTGACTTTGGTCATTTCTGCTCCTGTCAGTAACCCCAGTAGAACTCATCAGCTGGTTTACTGAGTTGGACTTTGGAGGTGCTTGTACTTTAGTGTATCATTCATTCCCTACCTGGAGTTAGTAGATACTTGTTTTAGTCTCCCTAGGAATGGTCTCACACAGCATATTGTATATAACAACCTGAATCAGCTTGATCAAACAAGTTAAGGATTTATTTGTGAATGCAGATATGGAGATAGGAAGACTCACACCAAGAAGAGGAGAGATATTCAGTTCGTGAAATTCTAATGCATGGGGCCAAAAGGATACTTCTGCTTTAATCTGCAATGAAGCCCCCAGGAGACTTTGTTAATCATCTTCTACCTGAGGAAAGTTCAATAGCTATAAATGAGGTTTAGAATCTACATTTACGTAGGTATTCTCCAACAATTCAGAGCATCATGAAGACTTAGGACTTCTATCCAGACTCATTGGAAGACAGAAACTAAAGCTTTATCCTAAACATTGTCTATGTCTATGACCTTGTATATGGGATTTGGTACAGAAGCCTGCCATTTAGACTCATCTTCATGGGCAAAAGAAGATGATTGTCTCACTGGTCAAACTTCTTGAAATTGGAGAATATAACAATGCATGCCTCTTAGAAGTAAGCTTGGGAAGGGTGTGGCTGGAGAGATGACTCAGAGTTTAAGAGGAAGCTCAGCATCTATGTGGAAATTGCCTATAACTTCAGTCAGAGGATCCAACACCCTCTCTCTTATGGCCTCCACGATCACTAGGCACTCATGTGGTACAGATACACATACAGACAAAATACCCATACACATAAAATAAAATAATTCTTTTTTTTAAACACTATAAGCCTGGAAAATAAAAACTTATAGGATTTTTCACATTGGGCTGACTTCTAAATCTCTCTTATGCACATTCACAAGATGGTAAGGGTATTAAAAATTAATAATCCTAAAGCTATGTATTGTATTTTATGCAAAGGCCATGGTGTATATAACCAAAATGGGCCCAACATTTGCATCATATGATGTAACTTTATCATTAAGACCTGCCTATATATGTCTTTTGAATGAGACAGAATATTTATGTAGTTATAGTCCCTCTATAGACCCTAGTCCCTACCCAATACTATGCTGGTCACACACCAAAAAAAAAAACAGTCTCTATGAGGAAAATGACAGTAAATTTCCCCCATAATAGAATTAGAGGGCAGAATTTTTTCTTAAAATTAACAGTAACTTGAAACAGGGAAAAATTAAGCTAAATAAGAGAAAACAGTGAAGTTTTGTAGACTGTGGAAGAGTCTCAGTGGGAACATTTTGGAAGTTCCATCACTTAGTCACTTCAAACTGGACCAGACAAATTGCTTGGAGATGTCCTGCAAGTAGTAAAGTTGCAAAGAATGGGTGAATAGATGGTTTCTCTATTCCAAAATGGAAATTTCCCAAGTGTTGTCAGCACACGAGAAAAACATGTGCTCATGTGCACACGTGTATGTGCACACAGGCATGCACACACACACACACACACACAAAACACACAGTGTTAGACACACACAGGCATAACATGGACACACAAAACCCATCCTTTTTAACTGATTTTTCTCTGACTTTACAACTTAATCATCAACAAAATGTCATTTTAAAAATCCCTAGAGCCTCTTTCTATTCCTAGGTTTACATTTACTACTATTTTGGATCCCTGTTGGTTTTCATGATGGACAATGTTTTCTGTTAAGACTATAAAACCTTTACAGTTTCCACGACGTCATATTTAAAGCCTTGTAAACACCTTTCTCAGTGAGTCCTCCTGCTTGCATATAGGGAGCAGGGGAGCTTCTTAGATGCCATGGGAGAAGGCAAGGACCACCTAACTTCAACATTGCGGTCATTTACAGACATTGCACACCTCCATAGGCTCTTCCCATATCTGGGAACCACCTAGATCTCCTCTTTCCCTGGAGCCATAATTCGTTTCATAGATAGATGGGGGTCTTGGTAACTAAAAGCTGATATCTAGTTTATATGGCACTAGAAGAAGGGATTTTGTTGTCATTCTTGCTTTTTCTTTTCTAAAGTTTAGCATTTTTTCACCAGAAAATAAAAACTAGATTTTATTTACATTTTAGTTGTGTTTCTTATAGTAGTTACACTTCAGTATAGCTTTAAAAATATTATAGATACCCATTTAAACAAAATACTTTTGATTCCTTATTCTTAAGAAATTGGAATTGAGGTCTGTGTTTCTTTAAGAAAAAATTTCCTATTCCAGGTAGTCAGTAATAGAAAGATTGAATAATAATATAGACTTTTATTTTAAGTATAACATTAATGAAAGTGTTCTACTATATGTCATCCCTTTTCCCTTTTCCTTGTTGCTTGAAGACCAGTTAATATGTGCATTTATGCCTTATGCAATACAACAACAAAATAAAACTCCTGCAATAATAAAAACCAGCACCCATCATTGTATGGTTTACAGACACTCCAGGTTTTGCAGTATTTCCTTTGGAGACATATGTGCTCATGAAAACTCATTAAGGTAAATGTTTCCATTTCACTGGTGGGTATTTTGGTTCTAGAGTGATTCAAGTGTGCCTAAAATTATGGAATTGTGCATAGCAAAACCTGGATTGTAGCCTGAATTTTCAGATTCCACTTGAATGTCTGTCCATTAACCATTTGTGTCATATATCAAAAACGTGCACCTTCACTAAAACCTGAAAGTTTCCCTTTCTTCAATTTGCAACCTCTTTTTTTTTGTCCCCAAGAAAGAACAAGAGACCACTTTCTCAAATACTGGTTTGAATAATTAAAAAATAGTAAGCATAACTATTAATCTTTTGGTTGATCAAGATAATTACTAAAATAATGTGTTTATTAAATTAACTGCTGAATTCTTCAGGAACCTAAAGAAGTCTAACAGTGGTTCTAAAGGGAACTGTATGGCAGGCTGAAGACCTTGCTCAGATGTTCCTGCCTCCAATGCTGACTTCATTCATGAGGCTAAGGCATACCATCTCAGTCTATCATGAAGAGATAAATTTTATTGAAATTTAAACTGAATAATTTTAGCTTTTCAACAGGAGGGAAGAACCGTCTTACTTCTCTACTTAGTCATTTTGAAAAATTAGCTGCATTTTCCACTTGTAAATGTTACCTATCCCAGTGAGTCTGGTTACTAAATGGAACATGGGGCTTTGAGACAAAGGAGGTTTGTTCTTCACTGTAAAGATGCTGATCCTTCTCAGCCATGACTTAAGCTCCCTAGGAAGGAACATGTACCTTTTACTTCTCCAAACTCTCCAAAATAAAATCTTATTAGAATTATACATATTATGCATAAATAAAACAGGATATAAGCTAAGAGAACAAATGTTACCTAAAAGCTTCAGTGAAATCTAAACCTCAAAACAAGGTATTGAGATTTTGCTTTCTCCTCTACAAGTAGAGTGAATATTCCATGAGATGGATACCGGAAGTTTCTTAGTCGATTGCTGTTTCTGAAGCACCTACAAGGATACCCATCATACAATAAATGATTAATTAATATTCCTTAGATATTATGAGCTTTGAGAGGAAGGATCCATGTATACCATACCTCTTGCATCAATTTTTTTTATGTAAGCTTTGAAATTGTAGGATTATTCATCTTGTTTTCTTAATACTGTAACTGTCCAGACTCTTCTCAATATCAGAGAAAAGAAGGGAAAGACAGAGACAGGCATATATACAGAGAGAAAGAGAAAGAGAGAGAGAGAGAGATAGATATATATAGAGAGATAGATAGAGAGAGAGATAGATAGATAGATAGAGAGAGAGAGAGAGAGAGAGAGAGAGAGAGAGAGAGAGAAAGATAGTCACACAGAGTGAGGAATGTCTTTCAACATAATTGATGTTGCATTGTGTGTGGTTCAAAGACTTAATATCTTAAGTGAAAACATGTGTTAGAAAACATGATCAGGTACTCAGGTTCAAAATGCTTGTCTGAACATATATATTCTGAATGATGTCTAGGTGCCCATTGCTAAACACCAAGTACCAAATTGAAATAAGAAAAGAACAGTGGTGTTGTCATAAAAGTGGCCTTTTTTCTCCCAGACTGAGTGCAGAAACGATACGTTGGCACCATGGGACCAATTCTGCACCCATGTGGAATAATTTAATTCCATTAATAATGCTAAAAATGTTAAAAAAGAAACACTTGGTGCAAGGAGCAGAATATGGGGCACACAGAAACCCATGTGGTTCCATCTGAACTCCAGAATCCATTTGTTTCCCATTGGTTGCTGTACTTATTCTGAATCTGTTTTCACTTTTATTTGTGGTCAGCTCCACTGTGTCTACACGAAAGCACACAGCATAAGTGAAAAGGACTCTGTCTTCTTACACTATGACTTCAGACATTTGGCTAGTTTAAGGACCCACTGGCTCTTGGGTCAGGATTTTTTTTCTTTTGTGCCTGATGGAGGCATGCTAATAAATACACAGCAAAGAAAAAAAAGTATTGTTTATTTAAAGATCCACACACCCACATCCAAGCCATGCCTTCAGTTTCTCATGCATAGCGTACCCCTAGCCTAATTCAATCCCCGAGAAATCTTCATGCAACTTTTATTTACTTAAGTGGGATCGTGGGTGTGTCCAAGGATAGAATGGGGCTGGCTGCATGTAACATACTATTTGGGCTGGGGCATGAAGCCAAAAAGCATTGTTTACTATTTATATGAGTCTTTACCAATTTCTGAATGCCAAAAAACATGAACTCACTGCTTCTGAATAGCTCATTCATCAAAACAGACATGAAAATTTTGTTCCTTGGGTTTGGAGAGAAAGCGTAGTTCACTACTTCACTGTCTGGAAAGCAAAATATGTTGGAGGTCTGCTCATCAACCGAAGCTGACACTCACCCAGCAGACAACAACTGAAAGCAAGACAACTTGCTTCCAAGCAGAGAAGCCTGCATATAGCAGTTGTGAACCTTCTTAAAGGTTTCTTTCAAAGCTCATGTTCCTCTGAGCTATGGGGGGAGGATCACTTTGGGATCATGCAGACAGAAACCCAGCCTAGTAAACTGTTAACGCCTCCACTGTCAGGGATGAATAGTTCTTCTGTGTAGTTGACTTAATGGCAGTCATTTGTTTCATGTCCTTGTGAAAAGAGCATATTCCTTTGGGGAGTTAATATAAAAATTCTAGTACTGGCTTTTGACATACATAATGATGGTAGCTGAGGAGGGATGGCTAAGGCTGCCTGGGGTAGAAGCTCGGTTCTTAAAGAATTCCTGAGGAAGAAATTATCCTTGATCTTCAGAGAAGCATGGTTTCTATGAAATACTTTTTAAGAGAAGTTGGAAACAAAGGCTGACCTCTGCAACTCCTCCTCATCAGTTTGACATGGAAATCTCTAAGAACAAGCTTCTGTCAATACTACGAGGTTTATTTCATACAAACAAGAGTCACTGAACACAATGGTTTTCACTTGGGTGTATGATGTTTGAGGATTTGGAAGTATATCTAGCCATCCTTTTTGGAAGATTACCAAAGAGGCTTTTCATGATAGAAATCGTACTTCAAGGTTCATTTTCTTTTGTATGCTTTATATTTCTAAAGCTTCTTAGATGATAATTTACATGTACAAAATCCAACCAACCAACCATGATTTAGACCAGGCCAGAAGAAAAAACATCTATTTAAATGCTTCTACAATAGCTTGATAATATACACATAACCATTTAAATACCACATAAGTTCATTTTAGCTATTATGGAATATATTCCAAAAGAGAATAGTTGTATGTAGACTAGAATTTGCAGCTTGGCACGAAAAATGAGGTTGGTTGAAGCAGAGGCCATGAGGTCTGGCTGGCTGCTCTGAGCTGGGAGGGATATATGCCCCAAAGACTTCTAATCCATTTTCCATTCACTGCCATAGAACCACAGTTGGTGGCCTCTTGCTTCAATTCTTTAGGTATCAATTTCATAATCTACAAAATGGAATTAAGGAATATATCCATTATCTACCATTTAAACTTGTGAGGTTTGAATTGGTCCCATATGTAAAACATTCAGTACAATGCCCTTCACTTAAGATAAACCAATTAGTGAGGTAGTTCTGGTGGTTGTTGATACAGAAGCGGTTGCAGTAGATTATTTTCTTGAAATTGAGAATTTGCAGAGACTCACTGGTAACTCATAGACTAATTCTATTTATATATTTCAAAGTTCAATGCCATATCTTGATCCTGATGTTGTAGAATAGGGATGTTTGATGTGAGTCATCACATCAACCACATCTTCAATGAAGCAGGACAGGTAAGGAAGGAGATTAGTGGGAAGGAGCACTCCAAGGCAAATACTAGCAAATTGCCTATGGACTAGACTGAACAACAAAACTTCGTCAGATGACTGAGATACAGCGAACTGTGACCCTTGACAAGGCTCTAAGGTGATAGCTAGTTAACCGGACAGAAGCTCAGAGTCATGAAAGGTTAACTCAACGTAGCTTGAGTTACCATGCAAGTGCCATCTGACCATGAGAAATACTAATCCACCTCCCATTTTACTCTGTTTGGCAACAAAGAAAACACAAGAGACTTCAGAGTTGATTCCAAAGCTGACAGATGCTTAATTCCAAGGCAACTGATTCTTTAGAACTTTGTGACTGGCCTCTGGCCTTACTTGAAGGTGACAGGTCTCCAGCACCCAGAAACAGAAGTCTGGGTAGTAGAAATAAGTGGGAACAGCCTTCTGGAAAACTAGTATGCTTTCGATTTGTGGTAACTATCTTCAGCCAAGTCTGGATTTTCAGAAGAGAAGTAGCCATATGCTTGGGCACTGTTTACTTCTTCCTGCCCAACTGGTCTACATCCAGCCATGTTCCCAGGGGACATTGCTTCCATTCCCCAAGCCTTACTCTTGTGCAGTTTCACAAAGCCCAGTTGGTTTAAATTCTTTGTCCTTCAATTGCTCAAGCCTGGTAAGAATGCCAGTCAGCTGTGGGTATGGATAAGGAGCTGGGGGTGAGGAGAAACATTCTTCCAAGGGCCTTTTGATCTTTAAGAGGCTGTAAGTGGCTCAATTCCCTTTTTTTATGCAGAAATTTCTCTTGTGTGTGTCATCCAACAGATTGTTTTCCTTTTCGTGAATGTAATTGTTGTCTCTTGGAGATTTTATAAGAAACAGAGTGTAGGCCATTCCTAAGCAAAGCAGAGGAAGAAACCATGCAGAGATATCTTGTTCACCTCTCCTTCTAGTCATCCTTATAGATGAATGCTTGTCTCAGTGGCATGGCAATTTACCCTTGGCTAATTCGTGCCCATTTCTCACTCCGACCCATATCCACAAAAATCTTAGCAAGTTGAACTTTAGAGTCAATTTGGAAATGTATTCTTGAAAGCAGCAATTCTTGAACACAGATTTGCAAAAGAACATACCTAATTTTAATTACAGTTTTATTGTGTTTATAGGTTAACCAACTGCATTAAAACCTATATCTGTATTCCTTTTTTAAATTTTTCTTTCAGGAATAAACTTTTATATATATATATATCTAGCATATATTTTTACCATGTATGCTAGGTTTTTTTCCATTAGTATAGGCAGATCAAAATGGGCAACCGTGACATTTAGTTTTTTTGTATTTGTATATGCTATATTCTCTCTCTCTCAAACATGCACATTATATGCCATAAATGATTAAATTCCTACAATTTAAAAATCTAATTACAGTTTTGTTAAATACAACACATTCAGTAGAATATAGTTCATTAGGTTGTTCATAAATTCTCCTTCTAAGTCACAGGCTATCTCAAGCTTGAAGCTTTTCGATGTGAAAGCCTTTTTTACATATGGAATAGCAGAATCTTTGTAGATGAGGTCATCACTATGCAATATTAGCTATAGGTATTAACTCCGAATTCAGGAACTGAGTTGATAGGACTACATAATGAAAAGTAAAATAGTTGCATGAAGATACTGTGGAAGTCTAAAAGAAGATAGGAATGGAGAAAAGGAGAGTTCACCTCCTCTGTCTTTGGAGGATAGGTGTGACGATTATAAACCATGATCCAGTGTTTCATTTCCTGTGCTTAACTTGTAGATTTTTATGGAATGAGGTGGTTGAAACTTTCTTCATTTTGTGGATAATCCAGGCAACTGACTTTTCCTTTATTCAATCACTTATTATCTACCTCTCCAAAGCCTATTAATATGTACTTATATTCTATTAGTTTTATATTAAATGATAAAGACACAAATGTAACTGAACTGGCTTTCTGAATACAGCAAATAGAAATCTTTATAGAGACAGACGAGGAAATGAATGTTCTCAATATAACAGGTTTGTTTGAGAGGAATATGGCAAGGAGGTGCTATAGAAGGGCACCTAAACTGGGTAGCCATGATAGAATGGAGTCCTGAAGATGGAAAGTTCAGCATTGACTAGGTGAGAATAATGGGATGAGCACAAGCTGACCATTATCTGAGTCATTTAAAACAAAACCTGCCAAAGTGCTGTTCCGTGTTAAAAGAATTCATGCCAAAGTTCCGTTCCATGCAAAATAATGATGATTTGATTTTCACACTTGGACTTTGAGACTCTCGTGGTCATCCAGAAGATGAAATTATGGATCAAGTGTTTGGTAAACTACTGTCACAGGAATTTAAATAACTGCAGAGGATGTAAGTATGTTCTTCTGCAGACAGTGAACATAGACTGAAGGAATGTTGAAAACTGACTCTGGTAATGCCAGCTATCTAGGAGGTTGAAATGGGAGTTCAAGGCCTGCCTAAGCTACAAGTGAGTTCAAGTCCAGCCTGGGGAGACTAATAAAATCTTGTTTCATACTAAATGGTATGAAGTGGACAGGGATTTTGCTCAGTGGTTGAAGATTTGCCTACAACCATGTGTGAGGCCCTAGGTTCAATGCCCATTACTGCAAGAATGTTTTTACGAAATAAAGATATGGACAAAGAAACAGAATAGAAGAATGAAAGAAATAAAATAAAATAAAATATGACAGTTCCCATTTTTAAAGGTTACAGTGAAAAAAGAGAAGTAGCATGAGAGAAAGAAGAAATGGCCATATAAATAAGAGGATTCCTCAGAATTCACATGAATGAGGCCATCTAGGAGTTAGTTAGTGAGCAGCAGAGGTAAGTACCACAGATCTAAGATAATAATTGCTAGCGGGTTCCTTTCTTTGAAGGTGTTTTTGTTATTGTTTTAGCTTTATGTCAACTTGACACAAGATAGAATCATTTGCGAAGAATGAATCTTAATTGAGAGAATATCTTTATTGGATTTACCTGAAGGTATGTCTGTAGTACTTGATTAATGATTGGTCTGGGTAAGTCATAAGCTTTATACACACTGAGCCTTCTCCCTGACACTATCATTATATATTTTATTAAGCAGAGGTCTCCTAATACACAATGCTTGAACCACTGAATCTTGGAGCCTGTGTAATTAAAGGCAAAACAATTGATAATATTGCTACCTCAAAATTATTACCAATTCACAAAGAGATACCATGGCTTGCTTTCTCAAGAAAGGCAGTGGTCCTTGGGGTTTGAAGCTTAGGGACTCTGCCCATTACCATTTCCCTACACAAATGAACTCTCTCTTTCTCTGTCTTTGTCTCTGTCTCTCTCTTTCTTTCTCTCTCGTAGCACTCATAGCATATGTCCTATTAGCTATTATACTTTATGTTGCATCTCTCTCTTTTATCACCTTCAGCATCATGGACACTAGGAATATGGATGAGCTGTGTCTCAGGAAATAGTTTCAATGGCACAAATAAACCCTAGATTTTATACGTGGTTCATTTAAAAAGGTTAGGTTAGAAGTAAGAAGTAAGAAGTAAGAGGATGAGCATACAGGTAAGTCTGTGGGGAAGAGAGAGATTCAGTGTACAGTATCATAGCTAACAGCACATGTGCTACCAAGATAGAAAGAAATGGTGTGTGTGTGTGTGTGTGTGTGTGTGTGTAGGGAAGATAGTACCTGAAAGAGTCTCTAAAGAGCTTGCACGCCTGGTAGAGTTTTCCCATTTGGAATTGAACATACTGATTTGAGGAAATCTGATCGTGTTAGAAATGAAGAAGTCATAAGTGAGGTATGAAGGAGGATGGAAATGAAACTCAGACACTAAAACAATGGGTACCATGGGCCTGGGCCACCAGAAAGACTTACAGGAACAGGAAAGGAAAAGAGGGAAATGCAGAGTTGTCAGCAGTTGAGAGCTTGGCCAGACTTTTTGAGACATTAGGAATTCTTTTGTACTTTCTGACTCGTGTGTTTTTTTCTTTTGTTCTAAGTAAAATGACTAAAATCAGACCTTGGTTGTGATATTTTGCATACCACACCACTGTAGCAAGACACCTTCAGATTTTCTAGAATATCTTACTTGCTGCTATTGTATTATCATTATCATCATCATCATCACTATCATCATCACGACTTTTACCTTGCATCCTGTCTAAATCTTTTGGAACATCTCCTTAAAAGGTTTAATAACAGAAATAATTTCAGTGAATGAATCAATTAGGTCTTAGTTAGAATTTTAGTTAAAAATCCATTTTAATTCTTCTTCTGGCATTTTGCTTTGTCACTGATAAATTGTCTTTCTTAACATCTTAGTTTAAGACTCTCTCTAGTACATACATATGCCAGAAGCACTGTGGGTTTTTTTTCTTCATTTAAAAATAGATCAAAAGGAAAACATATTTCAAGTGGCTTTCCTACTATGGGGATTTTCAAAACTCACACCGGCGAGTGTAAGCAGAAACTACACTTTCACATTTATGTTGAGAAGGGCCACATCATTTTCTCCAGCTTTCAATTTCCTCCAACTGACTTACAAAGGCTGATAATGATACTTATAAGCCTGAAGGGATGGATTTGAGGCCTTTATTTTCACTAAGAAGAAATTGGAATTCTTATAAATTTTCCTTTCTTTCTTCCTCCTCCCCCTTCTTCCAGTCTTTGAAGAGCAGCTACAAAATGGTATTCTCTTTTGCAGTCACATTTCCTTCAATGTTAGATACATAAAACAAATAACTATGGACTAAGAGAAGGACTGCCGAATGGACAAGTCCCTCAACATGACCCTGGTACATTCTGAGGTGTTAAGACAAACTTTTTGTTGGTTTATAATCTTATTTCTAGATAATAGTCGACATTCCCTTGTTATCTGACGAGGTCAAAATATTGAACATAATGAATATTCATTGTCCTCTTTCCTTATAGAACCCTTCCTATCACATTACTCACTGAGTAATGAACAGATTACTAAAAATACTTATGTGAAACAGATAAGAAATACACCAAAACTGTGAGCAGCACGCAACAATTTCTCTAATGTATTACAAGTGGATATGCTTAAGTCCATTATATAACCAGAGAAACATTTTATCTATCTATCTATCTATCTATCTATCTATCTATCATCTATCATCTATTTACTTAGCTATTTACTTGCTTACTTGTTTGTTTTTAGAGACAGGGTTTCTCTGTGTAGTTCTGGCTGTCTTGGAACTCACTCTGTAGACTAGACTGGCCTTGAACTCACAGAAATCCACCTGCCTCTGCCTCCCAAGTGCTGGGATTAAAGGCATTCATTATCACTGCCTGGCCATATCCCATATTAAAAACAAAGAAAGCTACCTAAGGAAAAATTTTCCATAGTAATAAAGCTAATGGATGTCCTTAGAATCCATATAGTCTTTACTGGTTTACAGTTCAGAGATGAAAAGAGTGTACAAGGTGATAGTGTGTGTGCACACAGGTGCATGTACATCTGTGTCTTTGTGCATGTGTATGTCTGGGTTTATATCTGTGTGCATATGTAACATCAGCTACAGAGAAAAAGCACCTGCATAAGATAAGGTGGAATGGAAAAGGTAGATTTCTTAATTTTTAGTCCTCCTGTGTTGGTGCTGAACAATGTAGGAATCAGGTCACACAGAAATAATACTGGATGATATGTGGCTTGCATTAGTTGAAGTAGATTTCCAATTTCTTGCTTAACCCTATAACTTGCTACATAATAGGATACTACTAACTGTAACTTAAAATGAACATTTGGCTCACAATTCTGAGGGCTTGGAAATTCAATTCCAAGGTGCTGGTAAGGCCTTACTTATGGAGTGGTCTCTGGGTGAAAAGCCAAGGGCCAAGAGGGCAAGAAGAGCAAGGAAGCGGGAGGAACACTGGCACCTCTCACAAACTCAGTTCTGCCACAAATGCAGTTAAATTTCAATATGAATTCTACATGGCTCACACCATTGCCTCTGTCACAGTCCAGTAGAGTCACTGGGGAGATGAAATCACTTTGTAAAATCTTGTGGGGACCCCAGCTCCTTCTCTCTTGTGATACACAAATCTCTAACATTTGATTTTAAGGTAAAGAAGAGAGGAGGTACTTAAAGTTACATGTGAGGCCTGAGAGTTGAAAAAAGCCTGCAAAGGAGCAAGCAAGTGGCCTGTGAAACTTCTCTTTGCATTCAGTTGGATAGATTTCAGACTCATGACCCAAATCTGATTGTAAAAGAACCTGGGAAATGCCCAGAAGGAATGTGAAGTGGTTTTGGTGGACATACGCTAATAAGGCTCATGCATAGTAGCAGTCTTCTCATGCAGCAGTCAATGTTGGTGAATCCTTAAATCCATGAGGTCTGCTCCTTTCCCCCTTGGCATCCTTGCTGCCTGTGCTCAGTATTCTTTAGCAGACTTTTAATTTGCATACTGATCATTTGTGCTTGTCTATGACATGAATGAAGGAAATTATTAGGGTTTCAGAATTTCTGTGTAAACTTGAAATTTAATTTGAAGTGCATGGTAGAGTCTACAAATTCTACTCCCTGCCCAAATGTTATTATATCAATTCCATGAGAAGAAGAAGAAGGAGAAGGAGAAGGAGAAGGAGAAGGAGAAGGAGAAGGAGAAGGAGAGGAAGAGGAAGAGGAGGAAGAGGAAGAAGAAGAAGAGGAAGAGGAAGAGGAAGAAGAGGAGGAGGAGGAGGAAGAAAAAGAAGAAAGAAAGACAAAATGGAAAAAATAAAAAATAAAAAGAAAACATTGACTTCTTTGCCCTAAACGGGAGGATAAAGTATCAGTTAAGTTCCTATATAAAGAAGTTGACTTTTGTCAAATCATTACACTTTATATGGGAAGGGAAAACAAGAATGGAATTTGTGTGTACTTGCAGGACATCATCCTCCCAGTTATAACTGCAGAGTTGATTCAGCCCCTTGCATAGTTTATACAGGTCAACCAGGTGCCGGTCCACAAAAAGCCGTCCAGGGCTGTGATTCACGCAGGCGCTTGTATTCCTGGCTAGAACTTCCAATGAGTTCTTGACAAGCATAATAACTTTTCTTCTTATTTTAGTGTTTTTAGAGAGAGATATATGAACATAGTACTGCTTTAAACAGGAAAGCTAAATCACCAAAGTTTCATATATGTGCATATATAAACTTATTTTGTAGTATATAGATCATGCAGATTATTTTCCCATATCATCTGTTTTATTAAGTGCTTACAGACAATGTAATTACAGAGGAGACTCAAACTCAAAATGTGAAATCATGATAAATACAGAGTACTGTATTTGTAAATCCTTCAGCTGCATGGCTAGTTGTCTCTAAGTTTTAAATGTCATTACTAAACCACACCACCACGATTACTTATACTAAAAATAACAGCTGGCTTTTAAATTAATTTGAAAATGAATTTAATCTATACCAGGTACATATGCAAGAGGTGAAGTAATTCCTGGCACCCTTCAACTGATACCCTATCTTTCAGTTTAGGGCAAAGTATTTAACATTCAGAAAAATTACACATAAGATAGTGTTTTATGATTTTTTTTCCCTGGGAGCTGAAGAACAGGCAGTGCACGCAGACTGTACACCTGTAAACCTAGCGTTATAGTAGGTGGCTAGGGAATAAACACTCCACTAGAAAGAAGTCTGGACAATGAGTCAGGCAGAGAGCAGCTGGGGGAGAAATCAGACTGGGAATGAGAGCAATCTGGGGAAGATATTTGAATTCACTATAAACATTTTGCAAGCCTTGGGTGAAAAAGCTAGACTTCTGGGCCCATGACAAAGCCTAGGCTGGCTACAGAGTAAAGGGATGAAACCACAGTTAAGACAGACCTGCCACTTAAAGAGTGCGTGGTGACTGTGACTTCCAAATCACCTACTATGTGTTGGTCTTAGGTTTCTGTGCTGTGGGCTCCTTGGATGCTCTGTAACTCCTTTGCAGGAAAAGGCATCAGTAAGGCTGTAAGAGGCGATTACCTTTGAACATTAATCCCTTAGCAGGGAAGCACCTTCAGCTCCCTGTGGAAACACACTGGAACTGCTACAGTGGTGGATAACAGTGTGGCCACAAAGATAAGCACGATTCTGTATTATAGAACCCAGATGTAAGTTTGCTTGACTTCATTCAAATTGACTACATTTTCCATCTGAGTTATTTGTGTGTGTGTGTGTGTGTGTGTGTGTGTGTGTGTGTGTGTGTGTGTATGTTGTACATTCCTTTTCTGGATTTTCTTTTTTATAAGATGAGCTAAAAGGAGTTTCTCATCATACAAAGGCTTGGTAAACTGAGATCACAATAGGAAAGAAGGGATAAGCAGGGAACGAGCCCTGGAAAGAGAAACACAGAGACTGGAGTAGACGCTAAGCCAAGGAAAACACCAGTACAAAAAGGGAAGGATCAAGGTGAGAGGGCAGAAGGCACAGGCCTGGTTGGAAACACCATGGGGGAGAGATACTAGAAGCCAGGCATCTGTTCCTGCAGGATCAGACCTTCCAGAAAGGTGAGAAGGCCTAAGTGGGCAGAGGGAAGGAGGGAGTGAAGAGGCTGTGGAGAGCCTAACAAAGACAACCAACAGTTAGGTAACCTTTAGATACCCAGGTGTCTTCATCTGATCGTCACCTTCAGACTGATTCTGATTTGGGGCTCCCATCCTGTTTGTCATCAACTGGGAGTGGAAATCTCTTTATTCCCCTGAGACGTTAGAAAGCACGGGCTTGGATCAGTTTCTGATCTTGCCCAGGTTTCCTGAGCTGGGGTCTTATCTTCCTCTTCTCCGTGGCTCGGAGACATTATCTGCACCAGTTCTGTCTGCTCTCTTCTCAGTCCTTCCTGTCAAATTCCCTCTGGCTCCCAGGATGACTGAGAAAGAGAATAAGGATCACAAGGCCTTCAACCTCACAAGAGCAACAACAGAACTTCCCCCAGCTGTGACAACCATCTCCCCACAGAGTGGCTGGCACTAGTCAGGTCTTCTACTGATATGGCCAGCAGAGAAGTGGCCCAAGTCATCACACACAGGCCCTAGGTGCTAGGGGCTTAAAACTGGTCTTGTCTCCTAGCCTAAGCACCATTTTGAAATGTTTGCCTGGTTTCCGATGTGGAATGTGCACTGTGTCTACTCATCTCTGGAGCTTAAATTCAAACATCACCTGTTCTGGGAGACTTCAAAATAAAACTGAAACAGGAAACCAGACACATGAGAGTAGAACAGTAACAGTGAGCAGCAAGGCAGCGCATGGGTTCACTTTTTCCCCATAGAAGATATCGTGCTTACCGCTCATGAATAACATGGTCAGGTCCAGGGTTACTACTTTGAGTCTCATTTCAGGGAGAGGCACCAAGTGCTGTGGAATTGTTGGGGAATGCAAGACCAGAGAGTCTTTAGGATTCTTTCTTACTTTGTGAGTCTGTTGAGACTAGCTCTTAATGTTGCACAAACCTGCGCTGATCCAACTTTCCTATCAATAACTCCTCAAGGGTGAGAAGGAAGTTGTCAGAGAGAAAGTGTGCCGAGAGAGAGGGTGCTGGGATTTCACAGCACTCTCTAATTGCCCGGTAATGATTGTGTCTCCTCCTATTATTTGTACTTTCCAAACTGTGGCTGACCCCCGTAACAAAACAAAACAAACAAAGCAAGAGGGTCTTAGGAACACAAGGTCGACTGAGAACAAAAACCAAAAGCAAGCAGAAAAAGAAATAGTTCAGACATTTCCCATCTTAATTACATGCTGTGCCCTACTGCCCACATTGCTGAGGTCTTCTGTGCTGTGTGCTGGAAACATGTGCTGAAGGCCTGTGGCAGTGTGCTCCTCCCCACCATCCCCCCATGGTGTGTTGTGCTGACCTTGATGAAGAACATGCTAGCTTCTGCTCAGTGCAGCAAATACGGATGACTATGGCCAAGCCTGACCAATGGTGATTTCCGGCGTCCATCTGATGATGCAATGAGAGAATGGGAGCCTGCAAGCCGTCCTGTGATCACCATACATTGTATTGAATATATGTATTGTTTTTTAATCCATAGCCATTAGCCATTTTCCTAATACTAATCTGCCAATCCAGACACATGGAAGATCTTTCAGTGTCTAATGTTTGCTTCAAATTTTCACTATCACAGAGTTTTTCATCTCCTTGGTTTAGTTTATTCCTAGATATGTTTTAAACTAAATATTCTAAATACAATATTTTGTTGGCAAATTCACTGCTAGTATGTATGTGTATACACTAAAGCTATTGATTTATGCATTTTTGTATGCTTCTTTATGGAAAATATTTATCAGCTGTTGGGTTCTTTTAAGTATTATAATCATGCCATCTGCCACTAGGGTTGGTTTAAATTCTTCATTGTAGTTTTATCCCTTTCTTATTTCTTCTTATCTCTTATTGCTATAACAAAGACTTGGAGAACTATATAGAAGGGAGGGAGGATACCCTTGTCTCATGTTATACTTTAGAAAAAATGGTCCCACATTTTCCCTGTTTAGAATGATGTTGGTTATATGTTTGTCATATATATCTTTAAATTTGTTGAGGTATGTTCATCTTATAAATTAAGATTTATAAGTATGTATGAATATTTGAGTTTTTGTAATTATCAATATGATCAAGTGTGTGATTTCTGCCTTTATGTCTACTAATATGGTATATTACATTTATTAATTTGCATATGTCAAACCAACCTTGCATCCTTGGTATAAAAACAATTTGGTCATGAAGTATGATATTCTTTTTTCTTTCTTTTCTTTTTT